>NXFB01001290.1:0-19167 GCA_002525835.2 Ipomoea batatas
CTTTTGACTTCTGACTATGTGGTTTGACTTGGTTTGGTGGTTGGTTTGACTTGGTTGGGAGGTTGGAGTTGGGGTTCTTTCTTGGTGGGTTGTTGTGAGTCCTTTGTGTTATTCGGTTGATATCTTGTTGTTCTCGTTGAGTTTGGTTGGATTCTGTATGATTGTTGTTCAGTTGGTATCTCGTTATGGATTCGTTGCATTGTACTCTCGTTATTGGGTATTGACTTTGATTGACTGAGTCTTGGTTTATGATCCGTTCAGCTTATCGTTGTTGAGTATCTGTTTTGAACTATTGAACAGTTCGTTGGTGTTTATATTCTATATGGGTGTGTAAACCTATTTACAAACTTATATGTATATATATATTTCCTTGCGGGTGTGAATGGTGGTTACTTAGCAGTCTTTTGCTAATGGTTCTTTGTGTGTTTTCCAGGATTACCTTAAAGTCTATGCGTGAGCGCGATAGAGATATACCCGTCTGAGGAGGCATAGATAGTGGTTATGTTTTTAAACTTATGCTTTGGCCTGTGTGCCGTTTTGAGAAATCTAGATACTTTGGTTTGGTTGTTGGATGTTTGAGATATATTTAAGGATTATCGTTTATACAGTTCCATTTTTTTATGGTTAGCCTGTGCATCTAGGTTGTGTTATCTTTCCTAGATGTGGCATGACGCCCCTTAAGTTTTAAATTCGCTTCCGCTATGTTCTGTTGTTGGTTGAGATAGGCAGCTGTTGTGTCGAGTTTTTATCTATCTCAGCGTGGGTGAGGTTGGGGTGTCACAGTTGGTATTAGACCCTGTGTTGAGGTCTGAGTAGAGATCCTAGGGTTGAACTTTTGAGACTCTAGGACTTGATCAGTAGGAATTAAGATGTTAGAGAATCCTAGGATGTGTGAATTCTAGGAATCGCGGTGAGGACACGCCTTGTTTGTTTATATTGTTTGTGCCTTGTTAACCTTGTTGTTTGCAGCTTGTGGCTCGTCTTCCCGGTAAGTCTCAATCGCTTTTAGTTACGTTGCTTCGTTTTAGTATTGCTTAGGAGCCTGCTTTAGATTAGGAGTGAGTAGTTAGTTGATACGAGGCGATGGTTGGCACCGCATGCGTAGAAGCAAACAGAAGATCTGGCGGCTCGTCAAAGAAGATTAGTCTACTCGCAACTTGGAGTCAACGACAACGGTCTACGTTCTTCGGGAATGGCGTCTCCGCGCATGAAGCATCGTTTGCAAGATCTTCGTTAACCTCAAGACTTGAAGAACTGGTTCGTGCGGCTGAAGTTCGACACAAGATGAAGTAAGCAACTGGAGCTCGAAAACTGAAGCCTCGAAGACCCTCGGCCTTGAGGGAACGACAGTAGCGGGTGCTGGCGCGTCAAGGAAGAGTTAAAGCACGCCAAGTAGAAGCTTCCGGATCGGCCATGAAGAGTCTCGTGCGAGCTAAACTCGGAGTTAACGTTGCATGAAGAACTATAACTCGAGGTCGTGATTCGCGGACCTTAAGGTAATCCTACCTACCCTTGAAGCAGCTACGAAGGAACGAGTTAGAGGTTGCAACCTTCAAAACAAAGAAGACTAAGTCAAGTAGAAAAGGAAAACCTGAACGCTTAAGATCCCCGAAGGTAAGAAGAAACGCCGTAAGCAAGTGGTGTATGGCTCCGTGAAGTGGACCTCGTGTAACCTTTTCGGTGCACCTGGAACGCGGTTTCTCGTGCAAGCACTTTAAGGAAGGAACCTCGGTGGCAAGAAGAACATAAGGAATGGCTAAGCAGCTAGTGAAAGATCAAACCATCAAAAGATCAAGATCAACTGAAGTGAACCTAAAAAGCTAACTTAACCCTCGGATATTCTAAAGTAGAGTTATCTGAATTCTGTACTCGCGTTCGGCAGAAGCAAGGTTAAATCACGTCAACCAGCAATGTTAGACGAACCTCCTCTCAAAACCGGGCGATACCCTTCTAGTTGAACCTATCTTTTCATAAAGCTTCCTCGAAAATCTCTCGTTCTGTACCATCGGTCATCAATGGTTCATCGCCTTCAGCCTCTCTTGGAGTAATAAGGTTGTGCGAATCGTAGGTTGCATGTAGAGCTTATTCGAATCTCTAGTCAGCGTTGCGTGGGGAGCAAGGCAAGATCTATCAATCAGTCAGAGTGTTGTAATCGAATCGTCAACCCGAAGAAATCGTTTAGAGTTGAGAGACTCCTTGACCTTCTTAAAGCCGAATTTCTCTTAGTTCCTTGAAACCCCAATTATCCTTCCATTAGGAAATTCCTTCTCTTTATTCTAATCAGTATTCCTATCTATTCTTGGAAACTAAATTCTCCTTGATTCTTGAAACTCTGAATGCCTTCTTGTTGAAACATCCCTTCTACCTATTTTGATCTCTTTCTCATCTTCGCTTGGAACTGAATTCCTCTTTTATCTTGAGGAAGTGCATACCCTATCATTAAAGAATCCTTTTCATCTTTCTAGACCTCATTACTATCGACTCTTGGAACCGAATCTCTCTCATTCCCTTGGGGATTGCACACTCTTTTATTAAGGCATCCCTTTCTATCCATTCTAAATCTCCTTCTCACCTTCGTTGGGGAATGAACTCCTCTCTTTTCTTTGGGAAATTGAACGCCCTACCATCGAGAAATCATTTCTGCCTCTCTAAGACCTCGCTCTTAACTTCTCTAGGAACCTTATTCTTCCCTTTCCTTGAGTAAGTTAAATATTCTACCGTTGAGAAACTCGTTCTGCGTTTTCAATCTCGTGTTTATCTGTTCTCGAAGCCAAATCCCTTTCGTTCACTCTTTTGCTGAAGGAACTCGATACTCCCTTAAATTCAGGAATTCTTTTGACCTCTTTGAACCTAAACCTTATTGTCTTTCGGAGCCATGTCTCCTCTTTCCTTTAAAGAACTTGACATCCCTTTTATTGCAAAAATCATTTCCAACCTCTCAAACGTTGTTATTATTCGCCTCTTGAAAATATCCTGTACAAGGTGACAACCGTATTCTCTAAGACGTAACCTTGATAACTCTTGATTCTATTCCTAACCGGTGATCGTTCTTGAACCTTCCACCTTAAACCTTTCATTCCCTGTTTCAGTTGGGTCAACTTTTCAAAACCGGGCGTATACAATATATTATTTTCTCTATATGTACTATCGTACTAGTTTCCAACTCTCGGCCCCCAAAACGTTTTTCTGAGCTTCGGGGAAGAAGCTCCTTTTAAGGGGGTAGAGNGGGGTGTTACAGTCCCTTTTATTGCAAAAATCAATTCCATCCTCTCGAACGTTGATCTCATTCGCATCTTGAAAATATCTTGTGTAGGGTGACAACCTTACTTTCTAAGTGTAACCTTGATAACTCTTGACTCAATTCTTAACCAATGTTGTTCTTGGACCTTACGCCTTAAACCTTTCATTCCCTGTTTCAGTTGGGTCAGACTTTCCAAAACCGGGCGTATGCTATATAAATATTTTCTCTATATGTACTACCGTACTAGTTTTAACTCTCTGTCCCCAAAAACGTTTTTCTGAGCTTCGGGGACGAAGCTCCTTTTAAGGGGGGTAGAGTGTAACACCCCGCAAATTCCTACTACTCTTTTGAATATTATAAGGGGTTATTTTCTTATTAAATAATTATTTAAATAATTATAAGTATAATTATTTCCTATGGGCTTGGGATTATATACTCTTGTATATATATTTTATTGATATGATTACTAATAGTAAGCTATGGCCCTATATTTCTATAGTTGTATATACATTTCCTACATAAATATTATTATTAAGCCCACATGAATTATATTTCTTAAGGATTATATTATAAGCCCATAGTTATGATTATATAAGTATATGTATTATAAGCTATGGCCTTGACCCAACTACTCTAAGCCCATAAAGTTATGGGAATGGAGTCTCATTTGGACCATACTTGGTCTTGAACCCCCAAACCCAACTCAAATGATCCAAATGTTTAGCCCAAACTAGAAGCCCTTCCTAATATGACCTAGCCCAAAATAGTAGCTTCCTAATTGGGAAACCTACCATATTACCTATAGGAATGTTATACGTTTAGCAGCCAAGTTTCGTTCTCTGCCTCCCTCTCGTCTCTCGTCTTTCCGATCCCTCTCGTCTCTCTCACTCCACGAAGCAACAGCAGACAACGATGATGGGAACTCCGGCGAAGCTTGGCGTAATGTGATTGTCCGGCAAGCAGCAACCGAGCAACAACGAAGATTTCCGGCAGCAGCAACAACAACGCCGCCGGCTAGCCTCACGGCACCTCTCTCTCCGGTCTCGCTTTTCTCTCGCCTTCACCATCTCCTCATCCGAGCATCAGCCAACAGGCAGCAACGGCGAGCAGCAACCGGCAGCCACCTCCATCTCTCGCTTCTTGCTCGGCAGCAACGAAAAGAGGAGCTACNTGCATTTGGAAGGAGGCTCCCAATTCCTAACCTAGATCTGATTTCATTTTGTTGTCTCCCCTTTGGGGAGTTTTCCCCTCCATTCTTAGTGATAGATTCTTAGATAGGGGTAGATCTAGCTAGCTTCGTGGAGAAGAAGTCTATGAAGGTGTAATAGATCTTCAATTTCTAGGTATAACTACTCTACTCTTGTTCTTAAAAGATTGCTATTTCAATTTATTTGCTTTGTTATTTTCTATTGCTTGATTCTTTAATGTTGATGATGTTTGAGTAGATTAGTTGAGGGGTGTGTGTGCCCCATGTTAAATCTTACTATTGATGTTTAAATTTTGCCATATGATTATGAAAATGATGAAGTAGGGTTATTAGCCTCTATGGTTGAAGTTTCTCATGTTTTACTTCTATTTCCGGTCAGGATAGATAGTAGACTTTGTGAAAGTGAGTGTGTGCGCGATAGCGGCCTCTCATGAATCCAACTCATCCACATCCCCGCCCTCTATTCCGGAGGAAGGGGCCCGGGAGGATTGGTAGACAAGGTGCTCGATTAAATGCCTCAACCAAATGAGGATTGAGAGTCTAAGTGTGACGCCACTCGGTATAAATACCATGACTCCCATGACTATTCCCAAACCTCTTTACTATAATCTCCATTGCACAGTCAATTGCATAAACTAACTAAGGCACGCACCCATTTCCCTTGTCCTTTTAAATTAGTAAGTTTAGACTCGCTTTTATAACCCTTAACCCAGGATGCAAATTTCCCCTAGTGATTCTTGTGAGTCTTTCCTTTTAACATCCTAAATGCCACTACATAATTCGATTCCAATTTGCCATCCTTGTGATGCTGTGGGTATAGTGGGAGTGGATGTGAAGGTGGTAAAACGAAGAGTCAAGACTCCCCGAGTGTTGTGTCTCTCAAGGATGACAAATTGGAACGAATGTGTGTTGTGATGTTGTGTGTAGTGGGAATGAATGTGAAGGTGGATGTGCGATATGGAGGGTGTTAAAACGAAGAGTCATAAACTCCCCGAGTGTCGTATCTCTCGCGGATGGCAAATTGGAAAATATACAGTTTTGCTACCTCGGTTTGTTTGAATAACTTTAAGATTGAGCATATGGATATTGGTAAAAGGGAGTGCTAAGAGGGCAAAGGTTGATAAAATAAAGAAGTGAACAAAGGGAAATTAAGATGGATGGGGCTAAGATATCATGGAGATTGGTTCAAGGCGCAAGGTAGAGTTTTTATTTCTTTTGAGTTATGGTTGAAGGAGCTTGGAACATTGTCCTGAGTGGCGTCACACTCAAGCTCCCAATCCTCAGTCGGTTGGGGAATTTCATCAAACAATTTGTCTACAAGTTCCCTCCGGATCTCATCTTCTCAGATTGAGAGTGGGAGATGTGGGTAGTGGGCTACATCTCTTTGCGATATCTCGTCAAAGAGATGATCCTATACTCTTGGAGAGATCGGGGCTCTCGATCCAACAAGATCATACAAAACTTACACACAAATTCAACATTCCCCAAAGAAATCAAACTCATTCATCAAATTAGATCATGAACACCAATCATCCATTCAATCTAGCCCCTATCTTAGGGATTAGCCTCTTATAGGCTTTAACAACATCAAAGCATCAAAATAGAAAAGCATATCTACAAGATCAATATAAAAAGCAAACAACTTTAAGGAAAAAGGAAAAGCAAGAGAAATCCAAAGAGAAAACAAGTCTTGATAAAAGAGTTTACCCAAGAGATCTTCAAAGCTATGGAGATCCATGTTCTACTCTCTAAGGAGCTTCTCTTCCTCCTCCAAGTCCTATCTAACCTAACCTAATTTTTCAGAATGAAAAATGAGACAAAAGACTTCCTAAACCTAGCTGAAATGTCCCTTAAATACTAAAACATCGCGCAGATTTTCTGGTGCCGCCCCACGTCTGCCACACGCGTGTGGACTGGCGTGGACGGTTACTGGAATATTTCCACGCCAGCTCACACGCGTGTGAGGCTCATGGGCGTGGTTTCTTCATTTTCGTCCGGTTTGGTCCTCGTGTGTTACCATGTGGATTGATTCTTCCTTTCAATGGTTTATGCTCTCTTTCGGTTGATTTCAGCCTTCATTCCTGTGGGAATTCTTCAAAACACTCCACACAGAACTCATTTGCAATTTGTTAGTAAAATAGCATACAAACACGTAATTGCACTCTCTAAGACTTGTTTTTAGCAAGAAATCAACTTAATAAGTTATAGATAAATAGGTACTTTTGGCGTCTATCAAAGTTTCCAAACTTTAGATTGCTCGTCCTCGAGCAAAATATACATTCAAAACCTTCTCATTTAGATGCCAAAAGTATCTATGCCAAACATATGCTTAATGATAAACATTCATTCAAAATACAATCTACCAGGAGATGTGAAATTCTTCACAATATCTTCAGGGAATGATAAAAATGTGCCATACACTGCTATGAATATTCAAACAAAGCGAAACCCCTGTCGGTCACAAGTTGGACGGTTAATTAGTTTTCACAGTACCAAGCATGCAGTCCAAAATTTCATTCACCTCTCATTGTGCAAAGGCCTTAAGTTGATCCCCCTAGTGGGAACGATGTACAAAACCTAATCAATCGGTCTCCCTTATCGCCAAAACTCAGCGTAAAAGTAAGTGAAAATAGATCCATGGGCCTCTCTCCGCCAGTGGCTTGGGCGGTTACTCATTTTTCTCACTTCCAAGGGTAACATCGTCAAGCAACCCGACTTCACATGGAGCTCTATGCTTTTTCGAAGGCAGTGCAATGGGTGCTTGAATCCTAGCAAAGCGGCTTCCCTCATCTCAATTTTCTCATCTCCTAGGGTCATTTTATTGTGAGCAACCGACTCCAGATATAACATTTGTGTATTTAGGAGACTATGGTTGTTCACCACCTAGCGCGATGGCTTTCCTCATATCTTATCTCGGGGATTGGCCTTTTTGCCTTTTCTACTCATTTCTCCGAACAACAACCCCTCACGCCTTTTACTTTAGGAAGCAGGGATATTTCTCTCAATGCTCACAGAAAGCTCTCCTTTTGCCCCATGTTCTATTCTATGATTATTCAATTCCGGGCTTCGCTTAACTTATCTTTCTGAAATTAGGGGTTGCACACTCCCACTTCGAGAGATCCTTAACTAAGGTCTTTACAAAATATGAGGTGAATACCACACAAGCATACAATTTTTCAAAATTTTTAAAGGTCAATGTAGGGGTACTTCCAAGGTTATTCAAAGAGTAAACTTTTTAGCACAGATTTAGCATTCTCCAAAGATAGAATGAATAATAACACATACTTGTGGCTTGATTATTTTTCAAATAAATGAGATAGAGCTCTTAATTAAGATACAAATGAGATAGAGCTCTTAATTAAGATTTTCATTTCAAGCACAACTCTTTCCACACTTTAGACCAAACATCGTCCTCGATGTTGACTTAGAATGTAATAAAATAGAGAAACAACAAAGTATGCATCTTTCCACACTTTAAAATAAAAACATGAGGTTCACATAATAGATAAACAAGGGATAAGAGGTAGATGACATAGTAAGCATCCCATGTCATGTTGCTCATAATGCTTGGATGGATGATTCTCATGTTCTTGCAACGAGATCTGCATGGAAATATGGAATCTACAAAAATAGGGAATTTCAACTCGGATGTTATTTGACAGAATAAAGTAAAGATAGTAATAAAGCATGGTAAATAACGGGTTGCCTCCTGGTCAGCGCTGCGTTTAACGTCTTTAGCCCGATGAAAATGTCATGAAGATTGTGCTACTCATCCTCCCAGGGTATTAGCCTGCAACACTGGACTGTCCCCTGCGTATTTTCCGTTCCATAGTATTTCTTAACTTGGTGGCCGTTTACTTTAAAAGATCCTTTTTCTGGATGCGTGATCTCCAAGGTTCCATAAGGAAATATCTTTGTAACAATATAAGGCCCCGTCCATCTTGATTTAAGTTTCCCAGGAAACAGTCGCAGTTTAGAATTGAATAACAACACTTTATCTCCTTCAATGAATTCTTTGTTTTTCCTGATATGCATGTTGTGGTAAAACTTGGATCGTTCCTTGTAAGATCTGGATGTCTCATAGGCCAGCAAACGCCATTCTTCCAATTCATTGAGTTGAAACATTCGCTCCTGCCCTACTATGAATAGATCTTCATTTAGCTTTTTAATGACCCAATACGCCTTATGCTCGATTTCAACTGGAAGGTGACATGCTTTGCCATATACCAATCTGTATGGAGTAGTTCCTATCGGCGTCTTATAAGCAGTCCGGAAGGCCCATAATGCATCGTTAAGCTTGTCAACCCAATCCTTTCTATGTCGAGCTACTGTCTTTTCCAATATGGCCTTGATATCTCTATTTGCATTCTCAATTTGCCCGGTAGTCTGAGGATGATACGGGACTCCTCCCCGGTGTTGTATACCTTGCTTTTGAAGTAATCTCCGCATGGGTACATTCCGGAAGTGTGTCCCCCTATCGCTAATCACAATCCGTGGTACTCCAAATCTTGTGAACAATCTCTTTAGAAATCTTGTTACACTTCTTGCATCATTGTTCCGAAGTGCTTTTGCTTCAACCCATTTGGAGACATAGTCCACTGCGATAAGGATATATTTGAAACCTTTGGAATCTGGAAACGGTCATGCAAAGTCTAGTCCCCATATATCAAAAATTTCGCACGCTAGGATGTAGTTTTGCGGCATCTCATCTTTTCCAGTGATGTTCCCAGTTCGTTGACATCTATCTCAGTTTCTGACACAGATTTCAGCATCCCGAAATATTGAGGGTCAGTAGAATCCTGCTTTAAGTGCTCTCCTAGCAGTTCTGTTAGCCGAGTGATGGCTCATTCGATGGCATTCTCCAAGAATCTCATGTCCTTCAGCCTCTGTTACACAACGTCGAATTATTTGATCCGCGCACACTTTGAAGAGATATGGCTCGTCCCAGAAATAATATCGAGATTCTGCTATAAACTTTCTCCGGGCATGTGTATTCAAAAATTCCGGTAACTCTCCCCTACAAGATAGTTAGCCAGATTCGCATACCAAGGTGTGAGATAGAGACCCATCAGCTTTTCCTCTGGAAAATATTCATTCACATCCCCAATCATATCCTGTCCTTTCTCATTCTCTAACCTTGATAAATGATCTGCTGCACTGTTTTCAACTCCTTTCCGGTCCACGATAGTCACGTCAAATTCTTGCAATAGCAAAATCCATCTGATCAATCTTGGCTTTGCTTCAGGTTTGGACATAAGAAATCTTATGGCTGCGTGGTTGGTGTGAATAACGACCTTTGACATTAGGAGATATGATCTAAACTTATCTAATGCAAACACGATTGCAAACAGTTCTTTCTCGGTCGTGGTGTAGGTTTGCTGCGGCTTAGTCAACATTCGACTAGCATAGGCGATAGGCTGAAATTTCTTATCATTTTTCTGCCCTAGCACGACTCCAACTGCAAAATTACTTGCATCACACATCAGCTCAAAAGGTTGGTCCCATTTTGGTCCTGCAAGAATTGGAGTATGTACCATGGCATCCTTTAAATTCTAGAATGCTTTCATTGCGTCCTCGTTTAATTCAAACACTGCGTCTTTTATCAACAGTTTGGTCAACGGTATTGCGATTTTCGAGAAGTCTTTAATAAATCTTCTATAAAATCCCACATGTCCCAAGAAACTTCTCAGGGATCTCACATTGTGCGGTGGTGGTAAGGTTTCAATGATTGTTGTCTTAGCTCTCACTGCTACAGAAACAATATATAACGTCGGTTATTCATAAAACCGACGTTAAAAGTGAAATAATTTTTTAAAAACTATATAACGTCGGTTATTTATACAGAACCGATGTTGTAAATCAAAAATAAAAAAAATAAAAATTAATAACTACATACGACGTCAGTTATTTAAATAACCGACGCGTATGTCATAATTTTTTTTATAAAAACTATATAACGTCGGTTATTTATACAGAACCGACATTGTAAATCAAAAATAAAAAAAAACGACGTTGGTTATTTAAATAACTGATGTCGTATGTCATAATAAAAAATTAAAAACTAAAGTAAGACGTCGGTTCATGTCAAACCGACGTCATATGTTTTTTTTAAATTTAAATCTATTCTCATTGTAGGTTAGGGACTTAGGGTTTAATTATCTTCGTTCTTCTCTTCGCTCTGTTTTCTCCCGACCTCTTCTCTCTTCTCTTTGTTTCTCACTCTTTTCTCCCGACGAAGCCACCTTCCGCAACCGCCATCCGCCGCCGCTGCCGCAACCATCCTCGACCACCCCAACCACAGCCGCTATCGGTCCCATCTGCCCCAGCCACAACCGCTGTCAGTGCCATTCGCACCAGCCACATCCGCGACCGCCTCAACCGCTGCCAGCCACCGCCGCCCTAGCCGCTGCCAGCCACCGCCGCTTACCGGTCACCGTCGCCGCCAGCCCTTCCACCTACATTTTGAGTTTTGATTTATTTTTTAGAATATTGTTTAAATTTAGTACTTGAACTCAACTCTATTTTGCTAACATATTTCTCTTTTCCAAATTGGATAGATATTTTAATCTAATATTAAATTAGAAAATTTGCAAAAAAAAAAAAAAGTCCAAATTCAATACCAGAAAATGTGTATGTATTGTACTGTGCCTCTAATACATAGTGTTTACTACCTTTGTATTTCAATATTCAAAAATCTCTAGACATTGGATTAGCATTTTTAGTTGATAAATAAATGGTGATGCCAGTTTCTGGATTGCGTAGTGGAATCTTTTAAAGTGAGAATGATTATCTAGATGATGAACTATAAGTCTTTTACTTGTGTCTTATGCATTTGGACAGTTCGGGATTTGATTTTATTTCCTTTTTAGAATAAGTATGCGTGTGCTCTAGTTGTATATAATGAAAACAATCTGCTCGTTTTCTTTTATGAATTCAACACATTTTATGGCCTTTAAGTTTTCACTTTTAATATTGAACATCATCAATATTTACTGTTTATTTTACACCATCAAATAGATGTGCCATGCATTTCCAGAATTGTGGAATATAGAGAAAAGGTATGTTTGCACACAACTTTTTCCTTTGTGTTACACAGCTAGATAAGTATCCATCTTATGGTTATCTGAAATCCCTGCTCATTAGGTTTGGCTCAGTCATATTTGGGGCAATTCAATCTAAGATACAGCTAAGAAGAGGAACCAAGGGCAAGTTGGTGCTTAGGATATGCACGGTTCCACTTCCTATTACAATAATTGTAATTCTTTTTATAATTAGTGAGTGAATTAGATATCAATCATATCATCAAGGAAAAAACTGAAAAAAAAAAGAGAAATTTACCCTTACTGGTAGCACTTGGAGAAGTAATGCTTTTTAGTTTTGATTTTGATCTGCAATTGTGTCTTAGTCTTGCTTTTGTTCTCTAACCCCATGTTTTGCAGACACTTACAAATGCATTGTTGCCAGTTTCATTTGCATGATTGATAATTGTAACACCCCGCATTTTCCTTATTATTATTATTATTATTATTTTGAAATATAAATATTTAAAATGAGGGGTTATTTATTATTAAGTAATTATTTTAAATAATTATAAGTATTATTATTTCTTATGGGCTTGGGACAATATACTCTTATATATATAATTTATTGTTATGTTGATAATAATAGTCTTTAGCCCAATATTCCTATATGTATATATATATCCACATAAACATTACTATAAAGCCCACATGATTTATATTCACTTAAAATTATACTAAGCCCATGATTATTTATTTATATCTTATAAGCTATGATTAATGATCCAACCCATTTATAGTCTTAAACCAAAGTTGACCCAACTTCTAAATTGATCCAATCATCCCAATATAGCCCATTCTATTTTTAGTAACCCTAGCCCAAAATGGAAGTTTCCAATTAGGGTAGTCCCAAAGTGTAATCAGCAGCCAAAAGAAAGAAAAGTCGTCGTCGATCTTCTCTGCTTCTCGTTTCTCTCTCGGCCCTCCACCAACAACAACAACGGGGATCACAGCAACAATGATGAGCTCCACTCTCTACTCTTACTTCTCTCGCTTCTCGGTCCACAGCGGCAGTGAGCACAACTGATGGCGTCGGGGCAGAGTATCGCGGTGGAGACTCTAGCAGCGGCGGTGACGGACATCGGATGTCTTCTCCGGCACGAGCAACGCAACGTGGCTAGGCTCCTCTTGTTCCGGCGAAGCTGAGCATTCGGTGGGCAGCTTCCCGGCGTGACCTCCTCGTCAGACGTGGACCAGCGTCAGCAATGGTGGACTTCGGCGTCCTTTTTCCCGGCAAAGCAGAGCAGCGGCAGGGCGAAGGGCATCTCCGTTCTTATTCTCCTTCTCTCGGCGACGACGGAGATTTAGTGACAAAGCTTCGGCGTCTATGGTTTCCCATCTCGCTTGTCGAGGTTCCAGCTTTGAAGTGGCAGCCGCAACTCCTCTTCTCGTTAGCGGTCATCCCCTTCTCCTTCAGCGTAGCGGCACTGTTGCCGGTAGCTGAAGATGGCAATTGGCGATGACATATGGGAGCGAAGCAGAGAAGCATTTAGAGAGTGCAGCAGAGGCTACGTCTTCCTTCCCCGTTTCGACGGAGTGGCAGCAACGGCAGAGGACAGCGGAGGCTTCCCTTCCGTAAGGCTGCAACGGAGCGCAGCGGCGGCGTGGATCTCGTCCGTTAGAAAAGCCGGCAGACCGCAGGAAGGTCTTAGTCTCCTGGTTGCGGACTTAGCCAGGTGAACTGAAGTGGCGCAGTGGTAAGGCAGCCGTGTGTGGAGCTGGTGGGCGCGGGTTCGACCCCGTGGAGGCGCATGAGCTAGCTTATTAATCCTTTTAAGGTAATATTATGGTTAATTATTAAGCTTACAGTTAGTATTAGTTATAATATCTTAGATTAAGTTTAGATTTATACTATTGGTCATATCCTCGTTTTTGGTATTAGTTAGTAATTAGAATAGTATGGGTTATATTAATCATGTTACATTAGCCTTGAGCATGGACTATAGATTATAATGGACCGATTAGGAATATCAATATCGTTATTTATAGTCATAGTAATGGTATTAGGTTATATTAATTCTTCAGGTTCACGATTATGAACCGAGCTTTGAGTTTGGTGTTGCTTTTGGATTAAATACGCTTCAAAGGTAACCACTATGTCCATCAAAATCTATTTTTACACTCTCATTCTATATGATATTAATTGGTGTTGGAAATCCTGAAATTTCCTTGATTATTAGCCTATTATTGATTGTGTTTGATGGGTTCATAGACTTGTGTCTTGATCCTTTGACTATTGATGTATATGATCATTTGTTGGTATGGATTTCCATGTTATTTGGTCTCTGTTAGATGGAATCTTGGTGTAGTATGATCTGCTTGGTGTATTCTGGAACATTTCTTTGTATTCTGAGCTGAGTCTGATTCGGTGTGTGGGAATTGCTCTTGCGGGGCGCTCTAGCGGGATAATGTAACCGCTGGGGTCTTCTGTAAGAGTAAAGTGGTAGTGGTTGATGGAGGTGAGTGATCCGTTGTTTGTTTCCTCCTTTGTTCTGGAGTTTGTTGGAGTATTCTATTGGATATTTTACCTTGATTCTGAGTATTTATTCATACCTCTTAGTCCATTGTATGAGTCTATTATTTGGATGGTTGAATCCTTGATTTTGTTATCTGGGAGTTGGTTTGTGTTCATATCTGAGATGAGCACTCTGAGTGATGGTTCTTGGGCTGAGTTGAGTATGAGTATGTGGTGGTGGTTTCTTGGTATCTTTTGGAGGTTGTTGGGTGAACTAACTGTGCTACTATTGACTATATTTGGACTTCGGTCCCTGTGATTGGACTTCGGTCCCTGTGATTGGGTTCATTACCCCTGTGATTGGACTTAGGTCCCTGTGATTGGACTTCGGTCCCTGTGATTGGGCTTTTGCCCCTGTGATTGGACTTCGGTCCCTGTGATTGGGCTCATCACCCCTGCGTACCAGATTTCTGGATTCTGACTTCTGACTGTGGTTGGGTTTTGGTATGATGGTTGGTATGAGGGTTTTGAGATTGGATTTGGGAGTTCTCTCTTGGTTCTGTATTCGTGAGTTCCTTTATTTATTCGGTTGATATCTTGTTATTCTTGGTTATGGTTGGTTGGATTCTTTATGGTTGTTGTTTAGTTGGTATCTTGTTATGGATTCGTTGTATTGTACTCCCGTTATTGGATATTGGCTTCGTTTGGATGAGTCTTGGTTTATGATTCGTTCAGCTTATTGTTGTTGAGTATCCGTTTTGAACTATTGAACAGTTTGTTGGTGTTTATATTCTATATGGGTGTGTAAACCTATTTACAAGCTTATGTATATCTATATTTTCCTTGCGGGTGTGAATGGTGGTTACTTAGCAGTCTTTTGCTAATGGTTCTTTGTGTGTTTTCCAGGTATGGAGTAAGTCTGAGCGCGAGCGCGTTAGAGCCTACCTTGTGACGATGCTTAGACTTAGTTTTGCTGTTTAGACTTTGGTTTTTGGGCCTGTGCGCCATTTGAGATTTCTTATACTCTTGACTAGTGATTGGATGTTGTGATACTTGATTTGAGGAATTATCGTTTATACAGTTCAGTTTTTATGGTTAGCCTGTGCATCTAGGCTGTGTTATCTTACCTAGATGTGGCATGACGCCCCTTAGGTTTTAAATTCGCTTCCGCTATGTTATGTTGTTGGTTGAGATAGGCAGCTGTTGTGTTGAATTTTTATCTATCTCAGCTTGTGTGAGGTTGGGGTGTCACAGTTGGTATCAGAGCCTGTGTTGAGGTCTGAGTAGAGATCCTAGGGTTGAACTTTTGAGCCTCTAGGACTTGATCAGTAGAAATTAAGATGTTTTGAGAATCCTAGGATGTGTGAATTCTAGGAATCGCGGTGAGGACACGCCTTGTTTATCATAATTATATGTGCTTTGTTAACCTTGTTGTTTGCAGCTTGCGGGCGCGTCTTCCGGGTAAGTCTTAATCGCTTTTAGTTACGTTGCTTCGTTTTAGTTTTGCTTAGAGAGCCTGCTTTAGATTAGGAATAAGTAGTTAGTTGATACAAGACGATGGATAACACCGTATGCGTCCAAGCAATCAGAAGATCGGGCGACCCGTTGAAGAAGATTAATCTACTCACGGCTTGAGGTCAACGGTAACAATCTACGTTCCCCGGAATTGGCGTCTTCGTGCGTGTAGCATCGTCTGCAAGATCTTCGTTAACCCCAAGACTCGAAGAACAAGTTTGTGCAGCTGAAGTTCGACACAAGACGAAGAAAGCAACTGAAGCTCGAAGACCGAAGACCTGAGGACCCTCGGCTATGAGGGAACGACAACGGCGGGTGCCGAAGCGTTAAGGAAGAGTTAAAGCACGCCTAGTAGGAGCTTCCGGATCGGCCATGAAGAGTCTCGTACAGGAACCTTAAGGAAGGAATCTCGGTGGCGAGAAAGAAATAAGGAGTAGCTAAGCAAGCTAGTATAAGACCGAAACGTTCAAAGATCAAGACCAACAGAAGTGAACCTAAAGCCTAGCTTAATCCTCGGACATTCTAAAATAGAGTTATCTGCATTCGGTACTCGCGTTTCGTCAGAAGCAAGGTTAAATCACGTCAGCCGGTCAAAGTGTCGTGGTCAAATCGTCAAGCCGTGGAAACCGCTTAGAGTAGAGAGACTTCCTATTCTCCTTAAAGCCGAATTCTCCTCTTTGTTCTTTGAAATCCCAATTATCCCTCCATAGAGAAATCCACTCTCTTTGTTTTAATCATCATTCTTAATTCTTCTTGGAAACTAGATTCTTCTTTGTTTCTTTAAAACTCTAAATGCCCTCTTATTGAAACATCCCTTCTACCTGTTCTAAATCCCTATCTCATCTTAGCTTGAAACTGAATCTGTCTTTCCTTTTTGGAAAAGTGCATACCTCAACGTTAAAGAATCATTTCCATCTTTCTAGACCTCATTGCTATCGTCCCTTAAAACCGAACTTCTCTCATTTCCTTGGAAATTGTATATCCTTCCGTTGAGACATCCCTTCAGTTTATTCTAAGTCTCATTCTTATCTCCTTTCAAGATTAAATTTCTTTCTTTGAATAAGCTGAATACCCTATAGCGGAAAACTCCTCATGCGTTTTCAATCTTACCCCTGTCTTTTAAGCCAAGTCCTTTTCGTTCATACTCTTTTGTTGAAAGAACTTGATATTCCCTTGATTGAGAAATTCTCTTGACCTCCTCGAACCTTGTCCTTATTGTCTTTCGAAGTCGTGCCTCCTCTTTTCTTTAAAGAACTTAACATTCAGAAATCATTCTCATCATCTCGAACGTTAATCTTATGTGCCTCTTGAATATATCTTGTGCAAAGCAGTAATCCTATTTCCTAATTTGTAACCTTGGTAACCTTTGATTCAATTCTTAACCAATGTTGTCCTTGAATCTTAAACCTTAAATCTTTCATTTCCTTCTTCCTTGACTGGGTCAAAATTTTCAATACCGGGCATATACTATATATTCTTTTCTCTATATGTACTACCGTACTCGTTCTAACTCTCTGTCCCCAAAACGTTTTTCTTCTTTTCTGAGCTTCGGGGACGAAGCTCCTTTTAAGGGGGATAGAGTGTAACACCCCGCATTTTCCTTATTATTATTATTATTTTGAAATATAAATATTTAAAATGAGGGGTTATTTATTATTAAGTAATTATTTTAAATAATTATAAGTATTATTATTTCTTATGGGCTTGGGACAATATACTCTTATATATATAATTTATTGTTATGTTGATAATAATAGTCTTTAGCCCAATATTTCTATATGTATATACAATATATATATATATATATATATATATGTATATGCCTTCCACATAAACATTACTATAAAGCCCACATGATTTATATTCACTTAAAATTATACTAAGCCCATGATTATTTATTTATATCTTATAAGCTATGATTAATGATCCAACCCATTTCTAGTCTTAAACCAAAGTTGACCCAACTTCTAAATTGATCCAATCATCCCAATATAGCCCATTCTATTTTTAGTAACCCTAGCCCAAAATGGAAGTTTCCAATTAGGGTAGTCCCAAAGTGTAATCAGCAGCCAAAAGAAAGAAAAGTCGTCGTCGATCTTCTCTGCTTCTCGTTTCTCTCTCGGCCGTCCACCAACAACAACAACGGGGATCACAGCAACGATGATGAGCTCCCCTCTCTACTCTTCCTTCTCTCGCTTCTCGGTCCACAGCGGCAGTGAGTACAACTGATGGCGTCGGGGCAGAGTATCGCGGTGGAGACTCTAGCAGCGGCGGTAACGGACATCGGATGTCTTCTCCGGCATGAGCAACGTAACGTGGCTAGGCTCCTCTTGTTCCGGCGAAGCTGAGCATTCGGTGGGCAGCTTCCCAGCGTGACCTCCTCGTCATACGTGGACCAGCGTCACCAATGGTGGACTTCGGCGTCCTTTTTCCCGGCAAAGCATAGCAGCGGCAGGGCGAAGGGCATCTCCGTTCTTCTTCTCCTTCTCTCAGCAACGACGGAGATTTAGTGAAAAAGCTTCGGCGTCTATGGTCTCCCATCTCGCTTGTCGAGGTTCCAGCTTGGAAGTGGCAGCCGCAACTCCTCTTCTCGTTAGCGGTCATCCCTTTCTCCTTCAGCGTAGCGGCACTGTTGACGGTAGCTGAAGATGGCAATTGGCGATGGCATATGGGAGCGAAGTAGAGAAGCATTTAGAGAGTGCAGCAGAGGCTACGTCTTCCTTCCCCGTTTCGACAAAGTGGCAGCAACGGCAGAGGACAGCGGAGGCTTCCCTTCCGTAAGGCTGCAACGGAGCGCAGCGGCGGCGTGGATCTCGTCCGTTAGAAAGGCCGGCAGACCGCAGGAAGGTCTTAGTCTCCTGGTTGCGGACTTAGCCAGGTGAACTGAAGTGGCGCAGTGGTAAGGCAGCCGTATGTGGAGCTGGTGGGCGCGGGTTCGACCCCGTGGAGGCGCATGAGCTAGCTTATTAATCCTTTTAAGGTAATATTATGGTTAATTATTAAGCTTACAGTTAGTATTAGTTATAATATCTTAGATTAAGTTTAGATTTATACTATTGGTCATATCCTCGTTTTTGGTATTAGTTAGTAATTAGAATAGTATGGGTTATATTAATCATGTTACATTAGCCTTGAGCATGGACTATAGATTATAATGGACCGATTAGGAATATCAATATCGTTATTTATAGTCATAGTAATGGTATTAGGTTATATTAATTCTTCAGGTTCACGATTATGAACTGAGCTTTGAGTTTGGTGTTGCTTTTGGATTAAATACGCTTCAAAGGTAACCACTATGTCCATCAAAATCTATTTTTACACTCTCATTCTATATGATATTAATTGGTGTTGGAAATCCTGAAATTTCCTTGATTATTAGCCTATTATTGATTGTGTTTGATGGGTTCATAGACTTGTGTCTTGATCCTTTGACTATTGATGTATATGATCATTTGTTGGTATGGATTTCCATGTTATTTGGTCTCTGTTAGATGGAATCTTGGTGTAGTATGATCTGCTTGGTGTATTCTGGAACATTTCTTTGTATTCTGAGCTGAGTCTGATTCGGTGTGTGGGAATTGCTCTTGCGGGGCGCTCTAGCGGGATAATGTAACCGCTGGGGTCTTCTGTAAGAGTAAAGTGGTAGTGGTTGATGGAGGTGAGTGAT
>NXFB01001292.1:2161-13309 GCA_002525835.2 Ipomoea batatas
TGAAATACTTCTTCACAAAGAAACCCAAGAAAAGTTAATGAAATCACTAAAAGAGGAAGACAAATTGCTACAGGAAATAAGAAGACTAACTGAAAATGTAGTACAACCAGACTTAGCAAAAAGGAAAGATTATGCAGTCGAAAACAGAGAAGTGTTACAACATCACTTTCAACACCGTAGAAGAATCAGATGTTACTACTGTCACATATTGAGACACATCAAGGCACACTGCTACAAAAGACAAAATGATCTCCATAACATATTCTGGGCAAAGCAAGAACAAAAACCAGCCCAAAGAGTCTGGGTTAGAAAAAATCAAACACCAGTCACAGCTTATACATCAAAAATCAGCAAAGAAACAAGTGTTTGGTACTTTGACAGTGGGTGTTCAAGACACATGACCGGGAACCCAAACAATCTAGAGGACATCCATTACAAAAGTGAAGGACATGTAACCTTTGGAGATGGAGAAAGGGGGCAAATCATTGCTAGCGGAACACTAAATGTCCATGGTCTACCCAGATTACCAAGAGTCTTCTTGGTACAAGGCTTAAAAGCAAACCTTATCAGTATAAGTGTAACACCCCGGCCCGGCTATACCGTACATCCGGAGTAGTTACCGCCACATCTAGACTGAACCCTATCCAACCTCGGTAGTGTCCACTCTAGATGCACAGGCTAAAGAAGAAAACTGCTTCACACACACACACTCTTTCTACTTGACATAACCAATATTCATTTCAGCAGAAAGAAACAAAGTAGCTAGACTAGCTACGAATATTTATATACCAGAGTTGACCACTAGGGTCCCAAAACACTAAGATTTAAGTTACTTACAAACTTACTAGCCAACTAAGTTTACTATGGCTACAAAAAAAATATTTACACAAAACAGGTCCTTCCAAACCTTCCCAACCAACCATCTACTCCAAGCGGCGGTACACCGGTCCGGTGTACGTTCCCCATACTAGATGCCACTCACCCGCAAACCATGTGAGATGATCCAAAAAGTAGCAAGGAGTGATCACCATAGACCACTCATCCCAATACTCCGAAGGACTGGGGTCCCACGGATAGGGATAGAAGACAACGAACTCTAGGGGATCACTCCCCTCTNAATGGTTTAGATGAGTTTTCACGACTGCATGGAGAGAAACGCCGCATTTTAACACAAACAAACACACACACACACACATATTGTAGGTTTTATGATATTTGGATAGTTAGTTGCTGGCCAACACTAACGTTTAAAATAACGAGTATATGAGAATATAAAAATATAGAGAGAATGTGAGTATTGTATTACTGAATATTGTTTGTGAATAGTAAAAATTGTCTTGCCGTTTGCGTATATAAGGGTAATATTTATACATATTATGGACTAAGAGTCTTACCAGGAATAGAAATTTTAGATTACTTTTTGGGAGTCGTAGTTAAACTTAGGGGTCGTTTAGTAACTTGGAAAAATGGAGAATTTTCCAAAAAAATGGAGAATTGGAGGAGTGGAAGAATAGAAAATGGAAAACTTGTTCACTAAAACCAATTCTCTAAAATAATTTTCTATCTCCATTCTTCCATTCCTATACAATTTTGGAGAGAACAAAATCTGAGTTCTCCATTCTTCCAAATGGGAAACGCACGGGTGAATAGTGCTATTGTTACCCGGAGGTCTCCAGTCCGAATCCTGGAATGCCCTTCTTTTGCGAATTCCTTTTGCCTCTTTTCTTCTTGGCCTCTTTTCTTCATGTCCACAACTAATTCCTTTTTCTTTTTCTCTTGCGCACACTAAGCTGCTGCTGCTACTACTATTTAATGAAGTTTTTTGTATTTTGTTTTGTAATTTTTAATGAAGTTTTTTGTATTTTGTTTTGTAATTAAATATGTACTAAAACTAAAAAAAAAAACAAGAAATTGGAGAAATGGGGAAGGAAAATTAGGAAACTGGAGAAATGAAAAACTAGAGGAATGAAGAAGGAAAAATGAAAAACTAGATAAATGGAAAAACAGAAGAATGAACTAAACGAAGCCTAGACTTTGTATTCTAATAACTATCGCAGTCTATAGACACCCGGCCATCATATGGTATGGCATTTATCATGTATAGTCTATCTTACCTACTTTCCAAGCAAACATAATACATACTACGCAACTTCTGACAGTGATGTGTATCAGTGTATGCATTAATGTATTGTTGTACAATGAAATTCCTTAAATAAGGGTGAAATTCCACAAATTTGAAAATTATCTCTTGAAGTAATAGTTGCTTAATAGTACTTTAAGCATCATTATAAGTAGTTATACATTGATTAGTCTTTTAAATTGAAAGCATTCAACCTTTGTACTTATAATGCAAAGATTTTAATTAAGGGTGTGTTTGGTAACACGGAAAATGATTTCCGGAAATCATTTTCCGGACTTTTGGTGTTTGGCCAACATTCGGAAAATGTGGTCAACGGAAAACATTTTCCGTTGACCACGGAAAATGAGCTCATTTTTCCGGAAAATGACTTCCCGACAAAAAATTCGGATGTCATTTTTCGGAAACGAAAAATGGCTTCGTGCGACTTTTTTTGTAAAAAAAATTAAAAAATTCTAATTTTTAATAAATATTATTAGTTTATATATTTTTATATTTTAAATAAAATAATAAAAATATACAATTATACATTTATACTCGTTTTCCAAAAAATGAACCAAACACACACAAACAGTTTTCCAGAGTACATCCAAACACCGAAAATGAACTCATTTTCCAAAAAACATATTCCTGAATTCATTTTCCTACTTTCCAAACACACGATAAAAGTATTCAACCTTTGTACTTATCACGCAAAGAGTGCGGTTAGTGTAAAGAAATGTCTTGAATTTTAAAATTGAATGTTCACAATTTACAATTTCAGTATGTAAATAGATAGAGTCCATGGTATAACTATTGCTCTACCCATCTTCAAGTTTACCCAAATATTTTGTATTAGTACTTGAAAATATTGTTTAGGAAAAGTAACATTTCAATTAATTTAGTCTTAATTAAACCAATAATGCTAAGATACATGTTAGGGACTTATTAGTCATATTATGTTTTATACAAGTATTAATTAATATGATTAGTTTTATTAATAAATTATTATATAGTTAATGTAAAGTTTATTTATTACTATATAAAGTTCTAAAATATATAAATTTTATAAAATATATAATTTATTAATATTATGATTACAAAATACAAATATTGCATATAAATTATCTCATTTTCAATCAACTGTTTATGTCCGATCCTTTTCCATACATTTTTATTGTTAGCTGTAGTAGTGTGACAAAACCATTATTAACACCAAGGATATTATTTATCTCATTTTCTTCTAACTATTCTTTGAACATAAATGATTTTTCTATCATTTCTAGTTAATCAACATGAGAACAAGTAAGTTACTCTTTGATGTACAAGACCAAGCGACTTACATTTCATATGACCTGAGTCCTGATAATTTGTGTAAAGAGGTTTGTTAACAAGTTAACGTGATTATGTCATGAACACGGCAAATTTAAACATGAACACAACCTATTATAATTTTAAACACAAACATAACTTTTAAATAAGTTGAAATGATGAACACATTATCTAGTCAAAACTGGTTTCGGATCCATATGACATGATAACATATTTAAACATGTTATATACGAGAAATATGATTTACCTTAACGGATCAACTGTTAATGATTCATGACACGTTAAGGCTAAACCCAACTTGTTACTTTCATGTTAAATTCTGTAGTGTAAAAATTTGTTCGGTTTAGTCACTTCACTAAGCGAAAAAAACAAAAAACAAAACAAAAAAAAAAAAAAGTTATATGAGGATGTTATCAGATGTAGCCAAGCTAGCTACTTTAATTTATTTGCAGTTACAAACCAAACAAATATATAGTGTAAACAAATGCAAGCAGCATTACAAAATTTGAATTTCAATTAATGGTAGTTGGTGCCCTACCAATGACTACACCAACTATAAATTAATTAAAAGCATGGATGGCAACTCCTACTGCAGTACGTACTACTACTGTTCAAGGATTTAATAACATTGTAGGGTAGTCTCATGAAAAACATGGAGAGACAACCCTACATAAATTAATAAAGATTTTGATATGTATGTACCATAAAAACAAAACCAACGGTAAGTCTAGTCCCCAAATGAATGTACGAGCGAATAAAACATGATTATTGTGTTGGAAGGTCACGAGTTCAATTATCGTAAAAAATCTTATCTCTCTGTCAAGTCAGTTGCACATGAAATTCTTATTAGTAGAATTTATCTCTCATGTATAAATATATAATAAACTCCGGTCAGATAATAACTGTAGTTTAATTTCTCTCCTCAAAAAAGAAAGAAAAAAAAAAAAAAGAAGGTCCTATGTAGGGATGAATCGAAATTAAAGTCTGTTTGGTAACTTGGATATTATGATGTAATGTTTGCAGTTGAGATGCATTGAATATCAACTTTTTAAGATATGTATGTGTTGTTTTATACTTTCCCTATTTCTCTTCAAGTCATTCTTTCGGTTCAAGATGGTGTCTTCTTTGGGCCGGTTTTCCATTCGTTTTGTTCCAAAAAGAATATATAATTCTAAGTTTGAATATATCATGCATATTAACTAAGATGGGTGTATTCAATCACGACTTTCATGAACTTTTAAATACTTTTAAAGTGATGGATTTTAATTGACTTTTGTAGAGTTTTTGTAAACTTTCATAGAATCTTTTAAACTTTTATAAACTTTGTAAGAGTTTATAAATATCCATAGAGTAAACATTTATAGATTTTTAAAAACTTTTTCATATTAAAAAGTTTACAAAAGTCATTAAAACTCTAAATTGAATACACCCTCACAAACATTCCATAACTTCTATTAATATATTATCTATAAATTAGTACATTGTAGAAATTACAAAAAAAATATTGATGTCACAAAAATAGAGTATATTATTCATAAACAAAATATAATCAATTTTTATAAATATAACCAATAAAAATATTTCTTGAACTAATGAAACAACTAATGCTGAGTAATAAACAAACAATTATATAAAATTATAAACATATTAATTAACTAAAATTTAAAAATTATAAATTTTAAAAAATTTGCTGCAACCAGCAGCAAGTTGCTGCTGGTTGCAGCAAAAATGCACAGCAGCAAGCTTCTTGTTGCTGCGATCGCAGCAATTTTTTTAGCTGCGATCGCAGCAATTTCTTTTAGCTGCGATCGCAACAATTATTTTGTTATGATGGCAACAAAAAATTTACTTGAACATAAAAAAAAAAAAATTTGTGAAAGATTTGATACGTACAGTAAAATTGATGGAAAATTTGCCTAGTTTAGATAGAGGAAAAAAAGTTTGCAGAGAATATTGAAAAGTTTGGGGTTGGAGGGTTGGATTTCATCTATTTATATTAATGAAGAGAAAGTCTATAGAAATCCTATTCTGACAGAGTTTGTGAAAGTCAGTAACTTTTTGAATACCAGTAGACTTTTAATAACTCTATAAAATTCCGAATCGAATACCTGTATACTTTTAAAGAGTTTTGAAAAGTTTTAATTGAATACATGTATACTTTTAAAGAGTTTATAAAAGTCTTAATTGAATACCACCAAACTTTTAAAGTTGATAAAAGTATTTAAAAGTTCATGAAAGTCGTGATTGAATACACCCCCCTAAAAGATCAAAGACCCACAACGAGCGGCCTTATCCCTCAATGACGGGCAAATTATTGCATGGATCATGGTCCACACAGCTGTGTGGACCATGGTCCATGTAATAATGATTGCTCAATGACCCACGTCGAGCGGGAGCTATAGCTTGTAAGGAAGCAATATCGTGGTTGAAGTCTTGTGGAATTAATAACATATGCTTGGAGTCTGATTACTACAATGTTATAGTGACTATCTCAAAAAGAATTAGAGATCTTTCTTATACCGGTCCTATTTTAGATTGTTGTCAATTCTTTTTCCTTTCAAAGTTTAATTTGTTGTTTGATCTCCTATTCAGCGAACCAGTTGGCTTATATTCTAGCTAGGAGTGTTTGGCGTTATTGGGAGTCTTCCCCCAACTTGTTTGATGCAATTTTTGAATTAATTCAATGAATTTATTATTTAAAAAAAAAAAACTAAAAGATCAATTATCCTCAAGGATCAACTAGTCTAGTGAAATAATTTTAAGATTTTACATAGAGATTTTGAGATAAAGTTCCATCGATCTAAAAAAGATCAATTCTCCTGTCTAAGAGAACATATTTAATGCAATTTTGAGAATTGATTAAGTAGCCATGTATAATTCTTATTTTGCTTTCCATATAAGAGTGTAATCGGGTGTCAATAGATCACAAAAAATATATTAATTATATATATAATTTAAATGTCATTTTGGACCAAGGTCAACAATGTAATGTGGACCCTGGCATGGTCCATGGTATAACAAATGATGGTTCTTGTTGGACATTTTGGAAGTTTTTAATAATTACGAGTTTCATTTTAAGTTGCTAGGGAATTAAATGATGTCCAAAGTTTTTTTTTTTGGTGGTTCGAATATTCTAATCAACAAAAGAGTTGCGATACATTATTTTCTTTAACATTCATTCTAATCTTCACATCTTGTACTGTGATTATTTTATTAAAAATTTAGATTTTTCTTAGTCTTGATAAAAAAAAATTTACTTTAATTATCTAATTTTTCTTTCTCCAATTTTTATTCCCTATATTTTATAATAAGAAAATGTATAAATAAATATTTTTTACTATATAAATATCTTTTAAATTTTTATTTTCAATAAATAAACACACCGGGATACTTTCAACTCACTACAACAAAGTAGCAAAATACGAACAATTTGTCTATATGCATCATTGTTTTGAGTTGGTCAACTAAGGATGACCTAAGTTGGTTTACCTTTTTGTGTTCCTTTACTGATTAGGGTCACAAGACGGGGTTTATCCAATGTACACCCTCGGATAGTGGCTGCGATTTTTTCTCTTCACTCAAAAATACCAGCAAATTTAACTATAAATTAAATAGTTACAACTTCTTTTAAAAAATAAAATAAAATGGTTATGGCTTTTAGTATTTTACCTACAAAAATGCAATGATAAATTAAATACATACTAATTTCAGTAACAGGAATCCTAGATACTTCTCATTTTTTCCCCTCCAATCCATCTCTCATGACATAACATGCAACATCTAATTAGTAACAAAATGCTATTTTTAAGTAGTGATGGGTTACCAATTCATTGACACCCAATGAATAGAAGATGTTGAAATTTAGGAGGGGAATAAAACATTTCCTTTTAATAATTTATTTACAATTTTATTCTAGTGATAAATTTAATTGTTGTTATAGTGCATCCTATTTTGACATATTACGGAGTACATTATTTTACATATATACCCTGGTTTTATATGGCCAATGCTTTGAAATTCAATTTTTTTGTGCCGTCTGGAAAGGGAATTTTGAAAAGTCCATCTTCAATCTTACCTTGCATGCAGAGTGGAGCAAATAAGCTGACCTGTGAAATGCTTTCACATTAAATACTCCGTAAATACTATAATTCCATATATAACGAGACATATCCTTTCTTGGTACACTCCAAAAAGTACTTAATGCTACTATTTTTTACCATGTTTGTCAGTGGGTGAAACTCTTTAATTTAATGGGGGAGGGGGTGGTTATGAATTAATACCACAAATGTAGGGCGGTTAACGACTCGAACATAAATGAATGGAGGTTGTTTGTATTCGTTTGTTAAGAATTTTGAGGTGTTCGTGTTCGTTTGTTAAGGTTTTTGAAAATTCTGTTCATGTTCGTTTGTTAAGCGTTCGTTAACGTTCGCGAACACGTTCACGGACATGTTCATTAACGTTAACGAACGCGTTCATGAACGTTTTCGCAAATGTTAACAAACACGTTCATAAACATGTTCATTTACGTTCATGAATACGTTTGTGAACACTTAATAACTAAACACCTGCACATGTTCATGAACACAATTTGTTCGTGAANCCGGGTCAAAAAAATCGTTGTCTTTATTAAAAAATAAAGCACAAAGACAACGGGTTTAGAAAACTATTGTTTACGAAGTGTTGTGTATTCAAATTCGGTTAATGTCTTTATATGTCATTTTACATCCGAATATTAAATTATTGAGGAACTAACGAACAAATATATATAATAAAATAACTTAACTATATTACCAATAGGATTTGAACCTAGGCATGCCAACAGGAAGTGGATGGCTTGGTAGTCTAGTTTAATTTGTGCGCTCTATGAGAGTGGTTGCGGGTTTGATCTCCCCCCGCAGCATCTTCTTTTTATATTTTGCACCAGGGTTTCAAACGGCTTACCCACAAATGTAGAAATAATTGCTTTCAGTAGCATTTCAGTAACCAATTGATGTTGGGGCTTGGTGGATAATGGTGTTTGTGGTTTAAAGAAGGTTTTGGGTTCAATATTTAAATCTAGTGCTGTTAAAGTCACGCACATTGACAACGGCTAAAAATCTAGCTGCCTGCGTTGATGGATGAGCGGAATGGAATAGTTGTTGCATTTGTTCAAGCAAGGAGCAGGGTATTTTACTCGTGTCAAAAAGGAAGTATAGAATGGATGAGCAGAGTAGTGAGTGTAAGCGAACAAGACGGGGATAGTTTAGTTTTCTTTGAGGGAGATGTCCTGGTGTCAGCAACGGGAGGACCTATCCTTGAGCGAAGGGCGTAAACTCGAGCAAAGAGTCAATTCTCTATTTAGTGTTGTTAAAACCAGTAAAGTCAAAGTCACGCACATAACATACAAATTTTTAACCGTTGTCTTTCTTGCTAAAAGTTGTTATCTATTGAGGCCTATTAAATTGTTGTTTTCTAGAAAAGACATTCGTGCCCGTAGGTACCGCCGTACCGGCGCACACACGAGTTTGAGCCTTTCAGAACTCATTTGGGATTTGATTTGCACCCCCCTGCGCGCGAGAGAGAGCCTCTATGCCATACAAGGCAATTAGCTTAAGAAAGCCTCTTGTATATATAGTGGGTGAAATTCCCTTCCCAAACCAATGTGGGACAAATGCTTTTCCGTAAAGCTTTTTCCACAATTTTCCATCTCAATGGGTCTACTTTGAGAACCAGTTTCTCGTTCACCCATTACCCATTTTGAGCGTATAATATATCGATCTCTTCGTTTAAGAACGAAGAACCTGAATCCACTTTGACACGACCCAAAATCGGAAGTGGACCCACATATATTTATACCACAAAATGACCACTTAAAATGCCATTTATTGCCATTTTTTTCCAACATCCCATGGGCTGGCGTTGGCCGGGGAGTCGCAGCAATCCTTTACTATACACATTTTACGTACGTGGTGCACATACGTAACTTATGATGGATTCTCCCTCTGGAACTTCTCCAAGCATGGGTGGGGTGGGGTAGGCCCCCTCCAAGCATGGGCAGCCTGCTGCCTTTGCCCAAGGCCGGCCCGGCCCTGTGGTCAGAGTAACTTATGATGGATTCTCCCTCTGGAACTTCTCCAAGCAATCCAAGGCGATCCTTGGAAGACAAAGATCTCAGGGAAAGAAGCGTTAAGAAATCTAAAAAAGGATAAGTTGGTTCACCGGGTGAAATAATGGTTCATTATTTATAAGTGGTATTAATAGTTAAGTGAAAATCATTGTGTTCCGAAGATGCTGTATGTTTGTTTAGAAGTATAAAGTTAACATGTCATCTTCGTCTCAAGATTATCACTCGAAACGACCAACTCCTGTGCAATCTGCTTGTGGTAAACCCAACCAAGATGACTAACTAAGGCCACAAATTTGTAACCACAAAGTCACGAGTTCGAATCTCAGCCCTTTTAGTTTGAGCCAGTGGGTTATGAGTAACCTAGGTTGGTTTACTTCATTGCGATTCTTGCCAAACTTGTAAAGCCTGCATGTTTTTGCATTTCTTAGGTGGCACCATCTTTTATTTGGAAAATCAATGGAATATACGTACCAACAATCCATCCCTGAATTGGTTTACTGAATAAGGCTTTGGCATTTGTAGTGCAAGATCAAGCCTCTTACAGTGCATCTGAGAAATGAGAATTGAAATCTTAATTAAGTGCAAAAATTGTGGCGTGATTGAGATTGGGAACAACGAATGGAGGGAGGTCAAATGCATGTTGTTACAGTTCTTAGATATGCCAAATTTAGTAGTGTTTTTAATGCAAAATATACCCTAAGCTAATTAATCTTGGCATTGTAAATGTTAGGAGAAAGATTATAGAAAAGAACACCAAAAAACAAAAGGAAGCAGGAAAGCAGCAGTTTGTATAGTTGAAAGAGTCCCACATTGCCAAGTTAACCTATGCTGGGGTGCAGTAGAGCAACATAAAAATGGGCTGAGGGAGAATGTAGAACATACTTACCTGGACGGGGTCAATGAGTGATCATTAAGGCTCNCGGGAATAAGGGAATGCGATGTCAAAAAGAAAGTATAGAATGGATGAGCGGAGTAGTGAGTGTAAGCGAACGGATAGTTTAGCTTTCTTTGAGGGAGATGTCCTGGTGTCAGCAACGGGAGGACCTATCCTTGAGCGAAGGGCGTAAACTCGAGCAAAGAGTCAATTCTCTATTTAGTGTTGTTAAAACCAGTAAAGTCACGCACATAACATACAATTTTTAACCGTTGTCTTTCTTGCTAAAAATTGTTATCTATTGAGTGTTGTTAAAAGTTACAGACTAGACAACCGATTAAATAATTGTTGTTTTCTATAACAACATTTACATATGACGTTTTGAAAAAAAATTATTTTTCCAAAAAAAAAACCTAATTTTCATTTTTTTAATGACCTAATTCTAATTCTAATTTTAAAATTTTTTAATTAAATAAAATTTAAACTTTTCAAGTTGAGGGGCCAAACAAGTGTTCGACCCCTCAATGAGATTGGAAAATATTAGAGCCTTGAGGCTCCTATTAAGGAGCCTCAAGGCTCAATTCCCACTTTTCCCACCAATGTGGGACGGTCGGAAAAGTGGGAAATTAGATTCCTTCTTTTTTTTTTTTAAATTCTATTATTAAAATTATAATAATTGTAATTATTGTCATTATCATTATGTATATCTTTATAGGTCAG
>NXFB01001295.1:1655-13774 GCA_002525835.2 Ipomoea batatas
ATTTGCTTGAATTATAGCAAATAATTGTCTAATAATTATTATGTTAATTAAGCTAAATATTGGTCATTCAATTTATTTTTATACTCCGTAGTAATTAAAGTTAAATTATTTCTCATTTTTAGATATTTATTTTTGTAATAATATAATTACTTAAGTTATACGGAGTATTAAATATCGATCTTTTTAAGATAATTGTAAACAAACAAGTCATATATTATTCAATTAATTGAGTGATACTTTTGCACTAATCTTATAATCAAATAAATGTACATGTTCAATATTAGATTTTTTAAAATAATTTTCTTTAGTTTTATTATCTGAATAAATAAATAAAAATTTATCTGTGAATCGCACGGGTAATTGNACGAATACTCATATTGAATGGTACGTGTCTTAGCGGATCTTTTAAATATTTATCCAATGAGCTCAGGTTGCTTAGATTACACAATTGCCATTTGAGTTGCATACCATCTAATTTTCACTGTGAGAAACTTGTTGAGTTAGACATGGAAGGTAGCAATATCAAAGAATTCCAATGCAATATGCGGGTTAGTATGTCTAATGTTTCTTTCAACATTAATTGCATATTTCTTAATTAATTAAAAACTTTGACTAGAAAAATAGAAATTGATTAAACCTTTTTCTACTTTTTTTCAACAGCATTTTAGATGCTTGAAGATCTTAAAGTTTGACCGTTGTAAACAACTTAAGAAAACACCAAACTTTACTGGGGCACATACTCTTCAAAAAGTTTCTTTTGTGGATTGTTGGAATTTGGTCAAGGTAGACCCATCAATTGGAAGTTTGGAGAGACTTGTTAAGTTAGACATGGAAGGTTGTAATATCAAAGAATTCCAATGCAGTATGCAGGTTAGTATGTCTAATGTTTTTTTCAACATTAATTGCATATTTCTTAATTAAGAACTTTGACTAGAAAAATAAAAATTGATTAAACCTTTTTTACTTTTTTTTTTTAACAGCATTTTAGATGCTTGAGGATCTTAAAGTTTAATAATTGTAAACAACTTAAGGAAACACCAAACTTCACTGGGGCACATACTCTTCAAAAAGTATCCTTTAAGCGGTGTTCAAATTTGGTCAAGGTACACCCATCAATTGGATGTTTGGAGAAACTTGTTGAGTTAGATTTCGCATTCTGCAAGAAACTCAAGGTTCTTCCAAGTAGCATTTGCAAGTTAAAATCACTTGAAGTTTTAACTTTGAGTTTTTGCGTAAAACTGAGGGAGCTTCCAATTGACTTGGGAAAATTAGAGCAACTAAGAGAGTTACATGCTTATGAAACTGACATCTCACATATACCATTTTCTTTGGGATGTTTGAAAAATCTAAAGAGACTGAGTCTGCATCAGTACAGTGAGAAATCACGTTATGGTGTTGTTCTTTTTCCACCTTCAGTTGCAAATTCATGCTCCTTTGAAGTTATTGAGAATTTGACCTCATTGGAATCCTTAAATTTATCAGGAAGAAGATGTTATCTTCAAAGCTTACCCTTCCGCCTTTGCCATCTTTCAAACTTGAAAGTTCTTGGCTTGGAGGATTTCCAAAATCTTAGAGTACTTGTAGAACTTCCTCCTAGTTTGGTGGAGCTCTCTGCAACAAATTGTGTCTCATTGGAAAAAATAGTAACTGTATCAAACTTGAAGAAACTTGAAGAGTTGGAACTTGAAAACTGTGAAAGTTTGGTTGAGCTTCCAAACATGGAGAGTCTTTCATCCTTAATAAAGCTTAACATAAGGAATTGCAATGCTTTGACTATTCCTGACAACTATTTGCATGAAGAAGATTTTCCAATTGCTCTTAGGAGTTTGTCCTCCTCGTTGAATGAAATAGATTTAATGGGAAGTTATTATCTTCAAAGTTTACTATTAAGCCTTTGCCATCAATATTCCAATTTGGAGAGACTCTTCTTGGACGATCTGCAGAATCTTAGATCACTTCCACAACTTCCTCCTAATTCGCGGACACTCTCTGCAAAGAATTGTGTCTCATTAGAAAAGATAGCAGATCTATCCAACTTGAAAAGACTTGAATGGCTAGATATTCAGAACTGCAAAAGTTTGGTTGAGCTTTCAGGCTTGGAGAGTCTTGAATCCTTACGATATCTTGGGATAGCAAATTGCAGTTGTTTGAGGATTCCTCCGATTGAAAAGTGGTTCAAGGTTAGTTAATATTATATATATGTTCCCTTCATCTCAAGCTGATATTATATTAGAATAGATGGTAATAGCTAGTTATGGTATTAATAATTGTTATATTGTATGTATGTATTCTGTAATGTAGGTACATCCCAAAGATGATAGTGTCTATATTGATGTGGGAGTAGTTGGCCGGGGTAGAATATCCTGCCGTATTGGAGTCCTTAAAATCCTGGTGAATGTGATTGATCCCAGTGAAATTGATTATGCTGATGATGGTGGTTATAGAATTGATTTGAGTGTGAGAAGCAAAAGCAGTGGTGCTAATTGGATTCTAATGGAAAAGCTGTATGGCTATTGTTATCTCGTTCCAATAATGATGGGAGAAGAATTGGAGGTGTATGTAGAAGTCCATGATTGGCAGAAGATATTTTGTGTAGCTGAAATACATAGAAACAGAGAAGGGGAACTGCGTTTGTTTCCATCCACAAGGGGATGCATTCCTTCCTATAATATGGAAGATGGAGAGAGGAAGAGGAAAAGGAAGGTGCAGATAGGTAGAGGCGGACAGAGGCGTTTTCTTCCAATCACAAGGGGATTGATTCCTTCTGTTATGACCCTTGGAGAAGATGGACAAAGGAAGAGGAAAAGGAAGGCGCCGATAGACAGAGGCGGCAGATCTATCCGGCAGAGGCGGTTATAATCTTCACCTTTTTAATTTGCTGCAAAAAGGCCCCATTATTATTATTGTAACTTGTAAGTATATCCGCCCTTCACACTTTTCACCACACTTCTTTAACATTTACATCTTTTCTTGTTTATTGAATGCCATTTTTATATTTATTTATTATTTATAATTTATGAATGAACCGACACTGTAATATTTGAATTATCACATTTTTTTTATATTTTATTTATTTTGATTAAAGCCTAATTAACTAATTAAAAATATGACTTCACTTACTTTCATATTTCATCCTATTTTACATCATATTTTTATGCTTCAAATTTAGTGATTAGGTCCAAAGGGCTTTTATTTGCTTTTGTGTGTGTGGACAGGTACAATTTAATTTGATTAAAGCAATTAAGAGTGATTTTTATACCATTTCAATGGAGATGGAGTCAATGATGGGAGAAGAATGCATTATGGGAGGTGTATGTAGAAGTCCATCTTGGCAGAAGATAATTTGTGATTATCTCTCTCTCCCTCTCTCTCTCTCTTATAAAGTTCCACTGAATAATTAAAAAGATGACTTCAAGTTCATATTTGGTCTTAGTTTATCTCATATTTAACTTTGTTTTTATGCTTAAAATGTAGTGATTGTGTTGAAATTAAAAGAGCTTTAATTTTATTTGCTTTGTTTGTGTAGACAGGTACAATTTAACTTGATCAAAAAAATTATACATGACTTGTTTTTATACCATTTGGATAGGGATGGAGTCAATTAGATGATGGAAACAAAAGGAATCGGAGATCAAGAATTAGACCAAAAAATCTCAAGTCAGACCTGTAAGTACGAGATGAGAACGAAGAGTCACACATATATAAGAAGAACATGAGTCATCCAATGTACTGAAAGTCAAGGAACAAAGCAAGGCGTGGACCCCTCTGTACATGGTAAGAGAATTGATTTTGAGGTCTCAACAATGATTGGAGGTGCACTTATAGTATGCAGAATTCAATCCTACAGATCAGAGATACATAGTCTATTTGACATACACAGAAACAAAGATGGGGAAGTGCGTTTCAGGTTAGTTATGTTCCACTGATCTCTACCACGTACTTTGTGTCTCGATCTCTCTTATGATTTGGTGTTCAGATTAGATGGTAATGCTTTTGGTATTAATTAACTCTTATATGGAATAAATGCCATAATATATACTATATAAAACATTTGCCTGTTACATTATTCCAACGTTTTCGAGGCATGGATTCGTTTATATGTTTTCGATGGACTTTCATTTTGGTCACTGCAGGCAACGGATCGGAGTTGATTGGTGCCTCAGCAAGTAAATATCATAATATATTTATGCCATTGTAGGTTATTTTATATGTAATTAGCTAATAGCTAATTTTACCAAATACATTTTACAATTAGCTAATACTATGTCAAACCAGCTAACTCAATAAGATATCAACTATCCGCTAATTGTTATATGGAATCCCACAATGCAGGCATGTTCTGAATGTGACAGTGTCAAGATTTCGCTTGATGAATGCTGTGTGGAGAAGAAAAAGAAGTATGGAAGAGTACGTTGATTTTGAGGTGGCACTGTGGCAGTAATGGTGGGGAAGTAGTGGCTAGTGTTTGCGATAATCAAATTAGTGGTCTTCTCTTACAAGAATCGTGTTTCACCCCACTCGATTATCTTTTGAGACTTTTTTTCTCTTCTTTTTTAATCCATGTGTATTGCAAATTTGTGCTCCTTTGAAGTTATTGAGAATTTGACCTCATTGAAATACTTAAATTTATTATGAAGAAGTTATTTTCAAAACTTACCCTTCCGCCTTTGTCATCTTTCAAACTTGAAAGTTCTCAGCTTGAAAAATTTGCAAAATCTTAGAGTACTTGTTGAACTTCCTCCTAGTTTGGAGAATCTCTTTATATATAATGGAAAAAAATAGCAGTTGTATCAAACTTAAAGTTTTGTTTCTTGAAAATTGTGAAAGTTTGGTTGAGCTTACAAACATGAAGAGTCTATTATTTTTAGTAGAGCTTAACATAATGAATTGTAAAAGTTTGGTGGAATCGAGTAGGGGGTGCGGGTGGTGGAAGCTCTGCTGCTGAATAATTTTTAATTACAAAATATATATTTTTACCAATTACCTAAAGTAACCTATCTATTAATAAATTTAATTGCATAAAAATGAGGCATTAATGTGTCTAATTGAAGCTTTTTATTTAGTTTGAGTGGCTAATTGCATTTTGGGATTGATTTGGTTCACAGAATGCAATTATAATCAAATTTTGAGGTGTTCATTTGTAATAGTGGGTATCTAACTATCCCGACCCCTAATAGGGTATAAAATATTTTAAGAATAATTAAATAAATAAAACAATATATTTATGTGCGTATAAATGTTACACATTAATTTATATCTAGAATTAATTGCATTTTTTGTCTTAGATTTATAGGTGACAATTCACTTTTAATCATTTTTATCAGAACATCTACATTTGGTCCTAGTGTTATTTTGGCAAGACCATTTTGATCCTCTATCAACAAAAGTACAAAACAGTTTTAATATGATTAAATACAAATGCATTTCGGTCTTCAATTACTGACTTTTTAAAAGAATAAACATTAATATCGCAGGCTCAATTCACTTTGTATAAAAATGATCGAAATGTCTTTGTATTTAACGGCATTTTAACGATTTTATTGACGAATGACAAAATATGATCATGCCACTATAATAATACTAGGATTAAATGTGAATGTTCTGATAAAAAATGATTAAAAGTTGATTATATCTATAAATTTAGGACAAAAAATGAAATTAACTCTTATATCTATATAATAATTTAATAAATGTAAATTTCATTTTAATTGCATAAACAACACCAACAATAATCATTTTCAAAATTAAATTACTGTGATATTTATATCTATTGGCTGGGATGAGGATATAAAAACAGTTTTGCTTAAGGAAAATCATGAACACTTAATATGGTTGATGTTAGAGATGCAGGTGGGGTCTAGGAAAAAGACAAAAGTTATAANAAGGGTGTAAATGAGTCGAGCCTTTCGCGAGCTGCTCGCGAGCCGCTCGGTCAAAGCTCAGGTCCAACTTGGTCAAATTCGAGCTCGAGGCGAGCCCGAGCGGCTCGTTTAATAATCGAGTCGAGCTCGAGCTCTAATGTCTTAGGCTCGTGGTTCGTCGAGCCGCTCGCGAGCCATATATATATATATATATATATATATATATATATATATGTATATATTTATTTATTTATTTGTATAATATAATATATACATATTTATTTATTTATTTATTTATATAATATAATATAATATATACATATAAAATTATAGTTTATTTTTAATTGAAACGTGAATTTAAAATCAAACAGCTAAAATTTGAGCTCAAAATCGAACTCGAACTCTAGTTCAACCTTGATTTTGAGCTCGAATTCAAGCTCGAGCTCGAACAATCGAGCTGCTCGAGCCAAACTCGAGCGGCTTGAAAATTGGCGAGCTCGAGCTCGAGCATCAATTCTTGAGCTCAATCGAGCTCGAGCCGAGCCTTCCTTAACGAGTTCGAGCTCGAGCCACCCTATGCTCGAGCTCGGCTCGGCTCGTTTACACTCCTACTTTCATATGAAAAGTTATAGATAACATTGTAATACAGTCAGTAATACTAAAAAAAAAAGTTCTTAGAGTATTTCTTATTCTTATTTTGCATTTAAAATATTGATAATGACAATTTTTTTTTTGAGATTTAAAGGATAAAAATAACTTATTATATATTAATTTATGAGGAAATAAAATTGAAATAGTTGAGATCAAAAATCCATATTGTAGAACTTATAGTGAAACACCTTTATTGCATGTGGATTATTGATTGGTCCCGACATTCAATGGCAAAATGACAACCGACAGCTTTGGCTTATGCTGACATCCATGAATTCTGATCCTCTGGAAGGAGTTTTATTATATAAATTCTCAATTTCTACTCTATCATGGATCAAAGTTCACAAAAGTATTTTGATATTTATATTTTAAAAGATTTTGTAATTTTTTGGTTTCTCATGTTTCCACACAGCTATTAATATATTTCAACTATAAAACTTATATTATTAATGTACATAATAGACACAAAATTTCATAACATAAAGTATAAATTCATAACATAAAGACATAAAATATGTTGTGTTACACAACTACTAATCTATTTTAGGTACATAATTTATACTCTTAATGCATAAAATTTCATAACATACACAAATTTAAAACGCAACGCATACATATGTCAAATTTAATTTAGGTAGAGAATTTATGTTCTATAAGTACATAATTTTACAACACAAGATATAAATTCATAACATAAGACACACAATATGTTGTGTGTTACACAACTACTAATTTGTTTCAAGTACACACTTAATACACTTAAGGTACAAACTTTCATAACACAAAACATATAAACATGCTTTATAAAAAAAAACATATATATACGTGAATTAAACAACTAAATGGTCGCCACTAAAAGTAAATAAAAAATGACGTCATATAAGACCATAGTCTACAACGCGTTGTGAACCTTGGACCACGGTATAAAGATCTCTCTATCACTATATATTACTCCTTAGCATGGCAAGTAACTGTAAGTTATATCAGTTCTATAAATACTTTAATAGAAAAATGACTACACTAAAAATTTGAATGGGGATTTTACACAATCGGGGAACAACAACAACAACAACAAAGATCCTACATGAAATTAACATGTATTTTCATAAATAAAAATTAAATTAACATGTATATTCATAAATTAAATTTAAATTACTTGAAATAACTAAGATTCACTAAATTTTAACAATTTTACAAACACTACTAATTATGAAAAAAAGTTCTAGATATTTTTTAAATGTAAAATAACCAATAACCGTATCAGTATCTTCATAAATAAATAGTTATAGTTTATAAAAACGAACAAACAATTTAAAATTAAATAAATTTACAAACAATCACTTTGTTATCCTAATAAATGATAAATTAATATTTATAAAACAAAACTTACAAACATGGCGAAGCCATAAATCTTGATGACATGGGACAACAAATTATAAAACAGTTCAAATGTGTGTGATAGAAAATATTCATAACAAAATACGAAACATAATTAATTAGATAAAATGGTTCAAATAGAAAATTCATTACAAATCTTCACATGCAAGCGTATTTAAAACTTTACAACAATTGTAAATAAATTTATTGTCAAAGGGCTTGCACCATGCTCAACAAAAACATTTGTCAAACAAATAAATTGTAATATCCAAAAATTAAACACTTTTAGAAGCCACAACTTTGCCGCTCGACCATAAGGCTTTTGATAAAATTAAACACTTTAATCATAATGATATAATATAATTATTTACACACATATACATATAATACTAATTGTGCATGGATATAAAAATAAACATATGAATATCCTCAAATAGTGAGTGAATGAATTTTTCTACATGCATATGAATGAATTTTTCCTTTCAATTAATTTGCATCCTCAAATAGTGATAATGTTACACAGGAGTGTATCTATAGAGAGCTTTATATGATATATGGATTAAAAATATGAGTATAAGAAATAATACCTTTCACCAAGGATGTAGAGTATTCATACTAATCAATAACGTATTATGAATTGTGACATGCATTTCCTCGCATGAATGAATCATTGTATCATTTTGGTTCCGAGATTCATTTGATATATATGTAACTATAATATGGTAAAACGAGAAAGACAATAATAGAAAGACAAAAAATATATTTGAGAAAAAGAAATTTTGGAGACGTTTGGTTCATGATTTTTGAGGTAAGAAATCGAAATCAAGTGTTTGTTTTAAAAAAAAAAATATAATGTTACTTTAAAAAAAAATGTTCTTTACTGTATTTCTTTTATTCATGCCTTTGGGGATAATGTTGGATAAAGACAAATAGACAATGAAGTTAATTTGATTTTCGTTTTAAAAATATTTTACATTATTCTTATAATAATAACTTTACATTTTTTTTTAATATTTTGATTCGCATTCTTATAGTTATACCAAATACATGGATACTTTTACTAAAACACATTCCAATTACTAAATACTCTTTTTGTTCCATTTCATCTGACCTACTAATTACTATTTATTAGTGAAACCAACTCTTTCTTCTTTGCTTGTTTTCATTAATATTTACTTATAATTTTTAATTTTTTTTTGTTTAATAGTACTTTTAATGTAGTTTCTAAATATATAAATTTCACATACTAATTCTAAACTTAATATTATGAAAAATTAAATTGTAAATTAAATTGAAAAATTAATAGTACTTTTAATGTTACTTCAAGCCTCGTTAATTGAACCCGACTCATAAAATTAAATGGGATTGAGGGAGTATTTGATTCCAATTTCGATTTTGATTATTATATATCTTTGAACGAAATGCCACCTTATTAATATTTGTAGACAATCCGCTACAACGATACATGGNAACATTCTCTACCATAAACACAAAATCCTTGTTCTAGGATCTCAAGGACCATGAATATGACATGGTGAGACTAGAAAAGAAAGAGGCTGCGAGTGAAAGGCCTAGAATGACTCTGGTGGGAAATGATACTCCTTCGATGTCAAAGGCATCCAGAAGGATATCAAGCTCAAGAAAAGAAAAATCGGAAGAAGAAATGACCCTTATTCTGAAAAAGTTCAAGAAGTTCCTCTAGAAGCATAATAAGGACAATTTCAACAAAAACTCTAGGAAGCAAAGATCTTCCGATCAAATGTAAGAAAGAACCAAGAATCAAAAGAAAATAATGTTGAACGGGTTTGTTACAATTGCAAGAAACTTGGACACTTCAAGGCTGATTGTCCTTACTTTGAAGAAGAGAGAAAGAGCTCCAGAAAAGATGATCATAAGAAAGATGATAGTTCATACTGAACGAAAAATGAGAACAGAACCAAAAGCAAGGCTCTCATCTCATATAACAAATCAAAAGAAACAAGGAGAGTATGTGGCAATTCTTCGGAAAGAATCACTTCGTCGAACTCGAAGCAAGAAGAGATTATTTACTTAATGGCAAAAACTAGCTTGAAGAATCTACCAAGTAATCAGGATAACAAAGTTCTTTCGAAAAATCGATTTTGCTATTCTGTCTTTTAGGCTGCAATTGGCACCTTTCAATTTCAAAGGAAAATCTCAATAAATATTAGATCATATAAAGTCCAAGGATCAATTTAAAGTAATAATTGAACTCATCAATTAAAACATGCATCCATAATAATATGCATCAAATGCATAACGATTATGGAAATTAAACGTGAAATTGTTATACCATAATCTAACTAATTCTCACATTATAGAAAATCACATATCAAACTAAGGTTAAAGCTATAAATTCGATCCCAATTCAAAATAAGCTTCCTTAATCTTCTATAATGGCCTCGACAAGCTGGTTTTCAAAGTTGATCACGCCAATCAATAAAACTAGTCTGAAATTACAATTTTTGTAAAAGAAACCCCGATTTATTACCTTCGTGGGGAGTGAGTTGAGAAGAAAATATACAAACAAAATAAGAAAGAGGCACAAAACACGAACATATTTAAAAATTTACAACAATTGTAAATAAACCAAAAATACATCCACGCACCATGCTCAACAAACACATTTGTCAAACAAAATAAATAGTACTATCCCCAAATTAAAATTATGCATTGCAATTTTACAATCACACCATAAATCAAAATTAAACACTTTAATTTTAATGATATAATATGATTATTTTCACACATAATAATAATAATAATAATAATAATAATAATATTATTATTAATAATATTAATAATAATAATAATTGTACATGGATTGAAAAATAAAGGAAAGTATGAGTATCCTCAAATAGTATATGAATGGATTTTTCTACTAATGGATTTTTTATAATAATTAAAATTAATTCATTCAAATATGGAGGAGGAAGAAAAAACTAAATGTGATATGGTGAAAATGAATATACTTAAAGTATGAAAGTATAATTGCACATATATTAGTGTAATTAACTAATAATAATTACCTAATAATTATTATGGTAATTAAGTTAAACATTAATTGGTCGTTGAATTTATTTTTATAATAATTATAATTAAATTATATCTCATTTTTCTTATATTTATTTTAGCAATAATATAATTACATAAGTCATATTACATATCGATCTTTTTAATAAGATACTTGTAGACAAACTAAGTCATATATTATTCAATTAATTGAGTAATACTTTTGCACTAATCTTATAATCAAATAAATGTACACGTTCATCTTTATTTTTATTATCTAAATATATAATAAAAAAAATTATCCGTGCATCGCAGAATTTTTTATAATTTCATCTTTATTTTTATTATCTAAATATATAATTAAAAAAAAATTGTCTGTGCGTCACACAGTAATTGGACAATTATTTGCTCTAATTCAAGCAAGGAAAATATCAGAAAACATAATCGATCGAACCAATTCCATCAATTGCGCTATATAATATTTGATGTTATAATTTATATAATTGTATATCGATCCAAATATTCTTAAAATATTATAATAAATCTATTCCGTGGAACGTACGAACGGAAATCCTAGTAATAATAATAATTGTACATGGATTGAAAAATAAAGGAAAATATGAGTATCCTCAAATAGTAAATGAATGGATTTTTCTACTAATGGATTTTTTTTTTCTCCAATTTATTCTTGGTGCTCAATTATCAGCATGCTATATTTTTCTACATGTGGGAATAGATTTTTCTTTCAATTTGTATCCTCAAATAGTGATAATGTTACACGAGGTATATCTATAGGGATCTTCATCTTATCTATGTATTATAAATATGAGTACGTATAAGCTAAGCTAGAAATAATACCGTTCACCGATGATGTAGAGTGTTCATGACAATAATGCATTGTAAATTGAGATGTTTCAATAATAATGTATAGACAAGAATATAAAGAAGAGAGATTTTATTAATATTTAGACTATCTTCTCTAATAATACATGAAAATTAGTCTATGTTTATTTAGGTTCAAAGTTATTGTATTCTGATATATAATAAAACACAATAATTCTAAGCTTGTCATTGGTGTGTTTGGTTGACAGGTTTAACTATCAGGAATGGGTATCAAAGTTATTGTTACTGTTTGATTGACCGGTTTTTAGAACACTAGTATAGGTTTTGATTATCCCATTAATTAGAAAACTCATTTCC
>NXFB01001300.1:0-12217 GCA_002525835.2 Ipomoea batatas
AACCCGAGTTCAACGATCCAAGTGGTCAAAAGTTGAGAAAGGACTCCAAAGGCCTCACACTTTCTATTTGGGACTAAGTGGAATTTTGAAATATGAATGTAGTTACGCTGTAGCTACGGGAAAGAAAGATGTGACAAGTTTTTAAGTACCCAAAGGTTGTGGGTGATCTCTCTTTTTGAAAAGTGAAAAGTGATGAGGATTTCATTATGAGGGAAAAGTTTTTCTACTAAAGTGATTACAAGCAAAAGATGTGTGATTTATGTTTTCTACTACGTACTAGTGTGCTTAATTGTTTAACAATATATCATTGGGTATGAAAATGATTAACAAATGACTTTGACAAGAGGGAAAATGATATGAAACGTTATTGAATTGTGCTCATAATGTATGCAAGTTGCTATTTATAAATGTTGCAGGTAGAATGCAACCGTTGGGTAAAGTTACATTTTCTGGAAATTATGTTTTTCGAAACCTTTGTTTACTTTTGAGTGACAATGGATTTCCTTACTTAGCCGTCGCGCTAACTACACTTCATTGTGTCCTTTATTAGATGCAGTCTAGCGTGGGCCCTTGTGGCCGATGAGCTCTGAATAGGATGGGAGTCGAGGTTGAAGACTACTCTATCCTCGAATAGACACTCTGGAAGGATTAGTTCCATATGTACACTTTTGAATGTTGATGTGGTTGTTTGAGGTTGTAAGTTTAGCCTTAACGTTTGGGTATAGGAGTGATACCTAAGCGTGGCGGTAACACCTAGTTTTCTGCTGATAAGATGTAAGCTTCCGCAATGTATTATTAGGGATTTCGTAATAAATCCAAGATGTGAAAATTGGGGTGTTACATTTGTAATACATTTTACTTTCATTTCAATGTTCAATTATTTACGAAAATGACACTGCATTTTTTTTTAAAAAAATCAATGTTTCTCAATCATTAGATCTGGACACGTGGACGGATGTCATGCGTTCTTAGTTCTTCCTTGCGTGCACAGTATCATTTGAACGCAATCATATATATATATATATATATATATATATATATATATATATATATATATATCTGTTCAAATGTTGTCGCGCCTTCCCGTGCGGTCAGTGCGGTTCACACCACTCAATGTTAGAAAATGCACCACTCAATGTTATAAAACGCACCACAATGAAAATACACAAAACACACCACGCCCCCAAAATAATGCACCATAACTCTCCTACCCCCTAATGGTGCATTTGCTAACACTGTGTGGTGTATATCTCCATACCTAGTGGTGTGTTTTTTGGTGATGCGTACCTAACGGTGCATATTTGTGTGGTGCATTTTCTAACACTAAGTGGTGTATATCTTTATACATAGTGGTGAGGCCGCACTGTTCACACGTTAGGACGCGACCACAATTGAACTCTACCCTACATAGTGGCGTCGTGTGTTTTCTGGTGTTTTTGTGTATTTTTATTGTGGTGCATTTTCTAACATTGAGTTGTGTATATTTGTGTACATAGTGGTGTGAACCACATCGACCACAGGGAATGCGCGACCACATTTGAACAGAATTATATATATATATATATATATATATATATATATATATATATATATATATATATATATATATATTTATATAATTATTTATTTATATAATTATTTATTTATTTATTTATTTATATATACATATATATTGATGGGTATATACGCATAAAGGATTGACCCGTACAACCGGTCCGACAAGAAGTCACCCGACCGGTCCGTCATAACCATCAACCCGACAGGAATAAATCACTTGTGATCAATTGTACCGTCCGTACCAATAGGCTTTGTGACAAAATGCTCTCAGATCACCCTTGATATTGTCCCGACGAAAACACACCTAACCGGTCTAGGATGACCGGTCGGTCAACAAGGTGACGCAACCCGCAAGCCGAAAACCTATCTTACACAAAAAGTAAAGCAATCCAACTTGCACCTGCGGGGCAGCGATTAACAACTTGTGGCTCTGCAACCAGGGGCGGAGCCACTCCTTAGGGTAGGGGGGCCTTAGCTCCCCCACCCCACCCCCACCCCCACCCCATTTTTAATATATATATAGGGTCATGTTCAGGTGTGGCTGTGCCTTCCCGTGCGGCCGTGCAGTTCNCCAACGGCCACCGCCTCTCCGCCAGGAAGTAATCGAGTAGAGAGACTGAGAGTCTGAGAGTCTCACACAGTCACACACTCACACAATCACTCAGAAGTAAGAAATCAGTATCGGAGATGGAGAATCAGAACTCAGAAGTCAGAAGAGATCAAGATTCAAGAGAGTGAGAGACTAGAGAGTAGAGAGAACTCAGAGAAGAAAACCCTATCTGAGAGATCGCGACTGCGCAAATGAGGAGAGACCAAGCAACGCGCATATATATACTACAACTCAAACGACGTCGTATACTATTAGGTTTTTGGGATCCCTAATTTAGATCGGGTATTCGGACGGATCGGACCAGAATTTGGACTCCCCTACTCGCCACCGATGAACCGACGTCGTTTAGGTCATTCGGTTCGGTTTCAACTGTTCGGGTTCGGCCCGGTTCGGCTACGTCAGATCGGACCGCAGTTCGGTCGGTTTTTTCGGGTTCTTCGGTTTCTGCACAGCCCTACTATGTTCTCCATTAACCTTTTCGCAGGGTAGAATTTCCACCACCAAGAACTTCTTAATTAATTTTAGCCTTTGAGTAGGTCTCAAGCTGCTGCTTCTTCTTCAATTCCTAGCAAGTTGAATTGTCCCTTTATTCTCCACAAACGTTTTTAAGATTTACCAATCTCTCTCATATTAAACTTCTACTCTCGTGGGAAACCATCAAAACATTTTCCATCTCATCGTTTCCGTAGTTATCTCCCTTGGTTTCGTCTCCTGCATGCTCTGTGTTGCCGCCGACTTCGAGAAATCTAAGGTATATATATCTTCTGTACAAACATACGTGTGTTGCGCTTGTAGCTTTCGAGCTCAACAATGGAGGTTCAGTTAGAATTCATGTAAATTAATTAGTTGTTTGCTGGTGAAGGATCTTGTAATAACCTAATTAATAAAAGCAAGAAAGTGGAGAGGCAAAACAGAATTGCAAGAGGAGGAGGAAGAAGAAGAAGAAGTGTAAGAGGGTAAAGAGAGATTTGAGAAGAAGAGATAATAGAGAATTAGGAGCAGATTACAGTAGAGAAAACACCATAAAAAGAAGGAAGAAAGTGAGATTGAGAAAGAGAGACGAGAAGAGAAATGTATTTCTTTCAAAATTCAAGCATGATTTTTTTTTTTTCAATAAAATCCCAAATTATATAGATCTATATTTGGATCTAACTCCCCCCTTTTCCCAAACAAAATCTAGCAAAATACACAATTTGAACAGCTTTGAACAATAAACCGCATCCTACTGCAAAACGACGACGACACTGGATATGCTGCCACGCCATCTGCTTTCTTTTCCTCTTATTTTCTCCAACTTCTAGGGCCATAACAGATCTCAGCGAAGATGGCAAGTTTTGTTCTTTGCCGGAGATTGCCGCTTTCCGGTTAGGATTCGTGGCACTAGCTATTCGTCGGTTGCATAGATATGTTTCTGTGCAAAAACTTGGTGTCAATGGAGCGTGAATGCAGTTGCATGACTAAAAGGATAAAAGAGAAGAATATAACATGAAAAGACAAAAAAGTCCATGGTTTAAACCGTCACAAACGGTAAACATGACGGAGGACTAAAAGTGGCACGCTCAGGAAAAGAGTGGCTAAAATGTGGCAAAAATTTTTATAGTGGACTAAAAATGGAAATGACCTAATAAAAGTAGGACCAGAAAAGAAAATGACTCTAAGATAATATATAACTAATATATAACTTAAACTTAAACAATAATGTTGAATGGTTTGTTGTCTCAAGGACTATATATTTATTGTCCAAAAGGTGGTTGTTACAACAACTAATTAAAGGTGACATAAAGTATATAAAAAGAATGGCTTAAAGCAACCTGGAGGGTGTGGTTGAGTGGAAGAGACTCATTCATCCTTAACCAAAGGTCAAGGGGGTTTAAATCTCCAGGCCAGGTGCCTACAATCCAGCGAGGGGTTAGCCACTATGTTGGACAATAGAAAATTGACAATTCGGCATAAAATATGTATATCATGACTACTACTTCTTCTCAATTGAACACCAAACATTTCTTATTATTTGTATTCAAAGCTTGCGGTAAAAGAAAAAAAAAAAAANTGAGGATGCGATCTAATTTCTCTCTTATCCAATTAGAAGAGCCTCTTCCCTTTTCCCAAGTAAATTGATACCCAGCAAATTCAAGATTACTCAGGCCATTGAACTCAATGGCTTCCTTGAACCCTTGCATGAGCCAAGGGGGTTGTTGAGCACCACCAAGTTTCTCATTAGAGCTAAGAATATCATTAAAATCTCCCATCAACATCCATGGAAGTGAATAACTAAGGGACAAATGTTTGAGAAGGTCCCAGGAGAGTTTCCGTCGTTGTCTTTCTAGGTAGCCATAGAAGCCTGTAAATCTCCACAGTGATGGGGATGACACAGAGCTGATTGTGGTGTCAATGAGGTTATTTGAATGACCCAGAACAGTGACATTTAAATCTTTTTTCCAAATAAGTGCCAGCCCTCCATCTTACCACTGCACAATTTGGTTTCCATTAAGAAAATAAGTAAAGGCATCTTGGTGTGTATGATATCCACTAAAATTTGGACTGTAGCAGGGTTGCCAAGCCCCCGGCAATTCCAAGATATATAACTCATTTATTAGGCTGGTAGTTGCTAGCAGTAAATGACTAAGTGCCCAATAAATAGGGAGGAGAAGAGAAATCAAACCACAGGCTGTCAAATGAAGAGTCTTGTTACAGGAACAAGAGGAAGGGTGGCTAAATCATATATGGGAAGAAACTTGGCACAAGACCAAGGAGGAGAAGCTTGTCACAAGAACAAGGAGGAGAGGCTTGTCACAAAGACAAGAAGAAGACATGAACATGTGCTAACAAAGGGAAATCTCGTTTAGGAATTTTATCAAGCAGGTTGAAGGCATCCACCAATGACTCAGCTGAAATCAACTATCAAAGTTCAACAACTCAGCAAACATATACCAAAACTCTGCAAAACCAAGCTTAAACACAATCCATACTTCAGACAAAGTGAAGCCACTCAACTCCGAAAGGTTGGAGACCTATCCCATCGAACTCAATGTCCGATTTGTTAAAACATAAGATTTGATTTGAGGGTATTTTGCCCTGAAAAATATTTTTTTGAAAACATGCCCTGAAAAATATTAGATGCACTACCACTTCTTACTCTTAACTTTTACTGTCTCTTTTTCTCTCAAAAAATTGAATCCTCAACTCCAGGGGTCCTATAAAGCATTGGTAACTAGACTGAACACAAAGACTAGACCTTTACTCACTGCCCAAGGTTGCAAAAATCGGTAGGCTAGCGCCAATCGTTATACCCTGCACCACGTACGTAAAACAATGTTGTTTCGGTGTTAGTAGACGCGGACGCGAATGACTCAGGGAATTCATTATCTATAATACACATAATCATTATCTATAATACACAGAACGTTTGCCTAGAATACACAAAATGTTTGCCCAGAATACACAGAATATTGACACAAAATACACAGATGTTTAGTGGACGCGAATGACTCTAGGAAATTCATTATCTATAATACACATAATAATTATATAGAATACACAGAAGGTTTGCCTAGAATACGCAGAATGTTTGCCCATAATACACAGAATATTGATCCCCATAATACACAGAACTCATATTCCTAACATTTGAATGCACAAACACATCACAACTTGTGTTAATAACATGAATACACATAATATTTACACAAAATACACAGAACTCATCCTCCTAAACATTCGAATGCACAAACATATCACAACATGTGTTACTAACATGAAATCACAACATGTGTTACTAACATGAATACACATAACGATTGCCTATAATACACAGAACGGTTGCCTAGAATACACAGAATGATTGCCTGGAATACACAGAATATTAACATAAATACAGATACCGGCCAACGGGAAACGTGATTTCCAAAAAAAACGGGCGATTAGTTTACAATGCTCAAAACGACGTCGTTTAGGAACGTGGTGCACATTGCTATGTGCACCGTGGTGCACAGTATAATTTGCCGGCTAGCGCCTAGTTCTTTTGTTTTTTCTTTTTTTTTTTAAAAAAAAAAATTTAAAAATATTATAAGTCTTAATAATTGTAAAGTGTTTAATATTGTAAGTCTTTACACTTTAATAGTTAAATAGTTAATACTTATTAAGTTATTAGTTATTATTTATTAATTATTAGTGCATTACGTATTAGTTTAATTTAGTTATTACTTATTATTTTATTAAGTTATTAGTTATTACTTATTAGACTATTAGATTATTAGTTAATATATTACACCGTATAAAATTAATAGTTTAAATGTTTACGATTTAAAATTATAAAACCAAAAACAAAAAAAAAAACAAAAAAACAGCCGGCCAGTGGCCTAGGCGGCCCAGGCGCCCGGCCGCGGAGGAAGCTGATTTCCGCCTTCCTCGACGCGGTCGGGCGCCGCCTAGGCGCGATTTTTGCAACACTGCTCACTGCACACAAGAAACTCCCCTCATTTTGAAAGGTTGCTCTGATCTCTTCTCCCAAACTACACCCATGTGACAGTAGAGCTACCCATGCGAGCAACTTTTACTATCTCTCACAAATGGTTGATGTAGACACTTTTCTTAGAACCTACAAGATGAAAGGGTAATTCTACATGTACTCCTTATTCCTGCTCCCATTTTTTACTCTCTATGATTTGGCATGCATTAATTGCTCAAATTAATAGGGGACTATGATATTTATCCATTCTTTTTTTTTTTCCTTCCTCCAATCAAATTTGAACACAAGTTGAAGTAAAAGTTGGGAGTATGTTTTTTAGAGTCCATGAAGTATTTTTCAAGATGAAAACATCATATCTTTTATTGTCACATCATGGAGTAAAAGTGGGGGTGAAGAGTTTGGGAATATATGTAGTAGAACCTCTTTTTTTAAGAAAAAAGTTTAGGTGGGGAGGGAATGGATTCTCACTTTTTTTTTTACCTCATATTATATGTTATTATACTTTGATTGATTAATAAAAGGAGATTGACCATGAATTTTTTTTTCATTTTTTTCTAATAAAAATTAAGTATTTTGTAGGAGTTATACTCGATGGAATACACCTACCATTTTTCTTTTAAAAAAATCCAACTCATTGATAAGTTTGGGGCAATATTTTATGATGGAACAAAAAAAAAAAAAAAAAAACCATTGGGGTTTACTTGCACATAACGTTTTGTTGTCTTTTTTGGTTTGTTTGTTTGTTAATCTCTCTATCCCATTATATTTTATCTTAATAATTCATTAATCAAACTAATTCTTTCTTCTTTTTTATTTTATTTAGTATTTTTTACTTATTTTTAATTTTTTAATAGTATTTTAGTATAATTTCTAAATATATAAATGTTCTATACTAATACTAAACTTAATATTATGTAAAATTATATTAAAAATAATTTTCATTAAGTCTCGTTAACGGAATCAGACACATAAAATGGGACGGATGAAGTATTATTTTTTGTTTGTTTGTTTTGTGTGTGTGTTTCTCTTCCCTCCTACTAGATCAAATTTGATAATAAATAAATAAATAAATAAGAGTTAAAATTTAGGTTTTTAGCCTAGTTATTGCTCTTTCCATACAACTTTGAATCAATTTATTTATAATTTAATTTTTAGAACCTCTATCAATATTAATATTGAGTGCATCCGATATAATTATTTTTTATATTAGGTAATGATGACTTTTTATCTCAAACTTACTACAAAATTGTGTAATAATGTGATTTTATGTATTTTAATTTGATAATCTCTACTGACTGGTTCACTTTCTGACAACTTGTTGTTTATATCACAAGAACCCTAACCAATTGATATACCATATATAGCAACAGTAAACAGTAAAGTGCAGAAATATAACTGGCAAAAACTAAATAACACAGATATTGGTTACCCAGTTCGATACAATGTGTATCTACATATGCGGGACGACCATCAATGCGCCCAATCCACTATCTCCAACACATATCATACAGAAGGTAAGAGATGAAGCAATCTCATCCAATGTGATCCACACAGGGTCAGTACCCAATTGTAGATGTTATAGTAGATTGTCGAAGGTAGAGATCTGTGCAATCAGAAGTCCAAGATATCCCATCTTGGAAAGTCGCTCTGTTGCTGTTCGATTCGCTGACTCACTCTACACTGCACCACAGCTGCATGATCTTCATGTCCACAGATTAAGCATAAATGTTTTCTTATCAAGTTTTTCTTCGTAAAGCTTCAGATCATATGTCTTGAGAAGATGATGAATTTGAGTAAATCTTGTAAAGTATGTGAGAGAATGTCCGTGATTCAACTCTAGAATTCTTCGTTGTAGAGTTGTTGTTAATCTTGGATCATCTCCCTTATATATACTACTCTGACTGAATAGGTAGACCAGTAATCCTAATTGAATATCCGCATAAAAGATTATTGTCTTACCGTTAGATGTATCACAGAGAGTTAGGGATTTCTTGTAAAGTCACCTCAAGTGTAGTAACTACTCTACCAGATCAACACAGATAAGTCGATGAAGTCCAATAGATAGTTTCCAAACGCTCTAGCGTAGTGTCTACTTGACCAGATCTTCACTTTAAACTCTAACAGACACAAAACTAAAACCTATCTAATTTTGTCATAATAATTCAGCCAATTACAAGTTGGGGTTTAGACTTAAAACACTAACAAACTTCCCATTTGACTATTATTTGACAAAACAACTCATCAATAAATACGAAAACATGGTTTATCCAAAAATAAACCAAGTAAAATAAGTAGTTACTAAAACAAAGGATAATAAGTCCTATCCAAAGGGCATCTGTTCAAACAAAATATAGACCCAAGAGACCACATGCACATAAACCAGTGTACAAAGAACTAATCAAGACCAATAACTATTTTTACTCCCCCTAAATCCCAAAGACTCCCCTTTTTTTTGCAAATTAATAGGTATTTCCTCCACTCTAGGTTATTGGAACATCAACACCAACCTTCAGATAGGCTCATTCACAGTAAGGCAGTGGTAAGCTCAGTTCGAGCCACTTCAAGTTGATGGTTCACAATTCGACTAACAGTATCAAGTTCAGCTAATTGTATCTTCAGCTTCTTAGAACACCTTAAATCTCTAACAAAGGGAGTAAGATTTTCTTCATTCACATAAAGCATAGAAGAATCAAAAGATGGGTTGACTGATTTAACATCTTTCACATGCGTTTCACCAAGAAGCTTTTCATTAACTTTGTAGATCGAAGAGGAACGTATGATCCCATGTCCCAAAGGGATCAAGCCTTGAGTTGTCAGAATACTATAAATCATATTAGGATAGTGCAGCTTCACCTTATGTTCCCTTAGATGGATGAATGTAAGGACATGCTCAAATATGTTGCACCCAAGGTTGAAATTCTTCTAAGAGCCAATTCTGTAGAGAAAAATAGCAAGGTTCTTTGTGATAGTGTAATGATGAGTAGAAGGAATCCAGTTAAGGTAGAAATGCGATGGAGAATGACAAATTTAGAGCTTAAATCTGCAATGTAGAGATCATCTGTATCAACTGCTGGTCATTGAGTTGATACGTCACTAGTAAGGGTTTTGGCAACAAGATCCTAATATGTGATATCTTCTTCTTCATTAAGGTCTAAACCATAAAAATTGTTGATCACTTCAGGACTAATTTGTACCATTTCCCTCGATAAAAACTTTGTAGCATTTCTGTCTAGTAGGATCATTGACTGTGTTAGTAAAGTTGCAATAGAATTCACGAGTGAGCAATTTTGAATAAGGGCCAACTCCTTCAACAGTGTTCATTAAGCATACATCCTGGAATAGAGGAATTATGTCACAAACAGAGTTCATCTAATTCACATCAGCTTTCTTTTGAATATTTTGAAAGAGAAAGTGCATTAATAATGAGATGGACTCAATTTTTCTGATTTCAAATATTGAGAATATCAATTCCCTTTTTCTGAGAAAAGTTCCTTAGCAATAAGCACAGACTGACACGTTGAAGAAGGGGTATATGCATGCAGAGTTGATGTGATGTACGGAACCAATGAGATATTTTTAGTAGAAAGATTATCTCATAAATTTGGTAGAGAGAAACTAGGAAATTTCAACTTTCTTAGGAGATAATTTTGGGTAAATTCTTTTAGCTCTAAGAAGGGAAATTTAGATAGAATTTTGATCAGAAGAGAATTTATACCATCAAAGGAATTTGACTTTTAATAAGACGGGTATAAGACCCGATTTCACCTTCTAATGTAGGATCTAACTCAACAATCTCTTCTACAGATTCCCAGTGCTGATATGATAATCTCAAAGCTATTATTATCAAGTGGCTTTGTCAGTATATCCGCCAGTTGTTTCTCTGTTGTAACATATTCCAATTCAATTTCCTTTCCTACAACCAACTCTCTTATGAAATTATGCCTTATATCAATGTGTTTCGTCTTTGAATGTTGGACATGATTCTTTGATATGTTTATGGCACTTATATTGTTGCAATATAGTATCATAGAATCTTGTGAAATCCCATAATCCAACAACATTTGTTTCATCCATAAGAGTTGAGTGCAACACACTCCTTTTGCAATATACTCTGCCTCAACAATGCTTAGAAAAATAGAGTTCTGTTTCTTACTTAGCCATGAGACTAAGTTCTTTCTAATGAAAAAACAACCTCCTAACGTACTCTCTCTATCATCAATGTTACCAGCTCAATCAGCATCACAATATCCTAAAAGGCATTGCTCGGTATCCATAGAGTACCAAATCCCATATTGTTCAGTTCCTTTGACATACTTTAAAATCCTTTTAGCAGCAATAAAATGTGATTCCTTAGGAGCTGACTGATATCTAGCACACATGCATACACTTATATGATATCTAGGCGACTGGCTGTCAGTACAGTAGGTTTCCAATTAAACTTTTGTAGAGTGTTGGATCAACTGGTTGACATACATCATCTTTAGAAAGTTTTGTAGATGTGGAGATAGGTGTACTCGGGGATTTGCAGGATTCTAGATCAAACTTTTTGATCAGATTCTTAGCATACTTTTCCTGTGAGATGAAGTACCCTTCAGTATAGCGATGGCAATGGTCGGGGGTGGGTCGAGGAGGGTTACATCCATCACCCGAATCACCTTATATTTTCTCCACCCACCCCCAACCTCAACCCACATCGGGTTGACTTTTTCAAAATCCACCCCACCCCACCGGATGCGGGTGCTCACTACGGGCACCCACTACTTATCATCTTATTTATTTTTTTAAAAATAATATTTAAATTGTTTAATAAAATCATAAAACTCATTAGTTGTACTAAAACAAAAAATAATAAAAATATTCAAACATTCTGCTTCAGTCCTTCAGGCGTTGTGCACTTCTACGCTGTGCCTTCTGCCCCTCCACACCATACCTTCACCTTCTCGACTTCTAGTTGACTCCTTCACTCGTTCAGCAAGCAGGCAACGCCCAGCCTTGCGCCTCAGCAGCGACTGCTGGCCGTTGTCAGCACTCAGCAGACAGCGATTCGTCGTCGGTGGCCGGTTCCCGTCGTCCACTCGTCCGGAAAGCTGCAGTAGGTCCGAAATCCTATTTCTAAATCCCCTAATTCTAATAATATAAAACCCTAAATCCGTAATTCTTAAATCCCCTAATTCTAATAATATTCTATCATTTATATGAAGCATTGACTGGATTGTTGATTTGTTGCTGCAACTAGTCTATTTTGATGCTTTGAGGAGTAGTATATATTATATATAAACCACGAAACAGAAAATAAATAGAGAATGGAAAAAGGATTACCATTTGGTCTGATCTCATTTTTCTGTTGAATGCATTCCGTAGCACACTAGCACTAGATTCTTATTCAGAGCAGTTATGTCTATATAATTATACTCTGTTAAATCTATTTTTAGTTCCAGCTTATCCATTGTTTCTGATGTTGTCTACAGTAGTTTAGTTTGCCATCTAATAAACTGTTTTTTCATGTCAACAGATAAAGATTTGTAATTTGTACTCGTAACCAACGTTCTAGAGAGTTGTGATTTGATGAAAAAAATAATGCT
>NXFB01001301.1:0-13132 GCA_002525835.2 Ipomoea batatas
GGGCTGATAGATACGCAAGCATGCGTCTTTTCCAGTCATCAAACCTGCTAAGATCAAAAAGAAGATGTCTCGACAACATGCTGTCCATTTTGAAAAATTATCTCGTGCTTTGAAAATTTTTAAAGAATATTTCAAAGAAGGATCTCTAGGCAATATAAACAAAGGTTTATATCGATCAGAGAACTTGCTCTGATACCAATTGTTGGTCCCAAGGGGATGGGGTACAAGTCTAGAGGGGGGGGTGAATAGACTTGTATAAAATTTTGCAAATCTTTTTCGACCTCTCGTGTATATTGGACTTAGGATGTTTAGGTCCAATACCTCACAAGATGAAGACAAAGTTTTATGCGCAGCGGAAAGGTTATCCCCTTTTTAATTTGCACGAGTTTGAGTTAGTTTGAGAGGTGCGGTTATATGCAGTGCAGTTCGAGAGTTAGATAGCGAGAGATAAAAAGGAAAGTAAATGCGAGAGAGATTTTTAAGTGGTTCGGCCAACCCGCCTACGTCCACTCTTCTTCTAGAAACTCCCTAGAAGGATTGCACTAAAACTTCCCTGTTATAGTACAATGTCGAGCGCTTGAGCTTTGATCACGAAGCCCGCCTCAAGCCTCCGGTTTTTCACCCCGCTCCTTGCTACTCCACCTATCGAGCACTTGAACTTTGATCACCAAGCCCGCTTCAAGTCTCAGGATCTTCGCAAGCAAGCCTCCAGGTTACTCATCCCCAGGTTTTTCGACCCGCCTCTTGTTACTCCACCTATCGAGCACTTGAGCTTTGATCACCAAGCCCGCCTCAAGCCTCAGGATCTTCACAAGACAGCTCCCAGGTTACTCCGCCTCTTCTTGCCTTATCCAAAGCAAGGACCTTTGTTGTCACGGTTGTGTAACAATCTCCAATCTGATCAAAAGCTATCGTTGGATGATAAACTTTGTTGAGCAGCTTTGATCACCTTCTAGATATGTATGCCGTTGAAGCTATTGTAACTCTCTCACAACACTAAGTTGTGTTTTCTCGCACTTTTGAATATCAAAGTGATATTCCAGTTTTAGCACTTGCACTTTGAACGTTTGAATTTAGACACCTCTTTTGGTAGTTTTAAATTCTCGAACACTTTTTGAACTTGTGTCTTCACGTCCTTATATATGAGAGTTGAGGAATAATTCCGTTGGAGGGAAAATTATTCCGTTTGAACTTTGTCTCCCATGCTGATCATGGGACTTGCAGTTTTCCAGCATGTTTCATGGAGTGATGGTCTTGTGACTTGAGCCTTTGTCTTATAGTGAATATTCCATATTCCACTATCTTGAGTCCATGCTCCACTTACTTCTTTTGGCTAAAGTTGTTCCTTTTTATATTCCCACTAAGTCTTGTTTTAGGGGATAAGACCATGTCAGGATTGGTGCTTCTTTTGAACGTTTGTTGTGGAAATCTGACTTGTCATCCACTTTTGTTCATTTTGAGATTCAATCTCAGATTAAGCTTTGGGTACCTTGATCTTCTGACTCCATGATATTCTTCTTCTCCAAACTTAGATTATTCCTTTCAATCCAAGTTCTGATCGTATTTCATCTGATCTAAGAGGATTTGACATATCGGGACTGCCGTTGATGTCTCGAACCCATGTCTCGAACTGGATCGATGTCTCGATCTATCTCTCGAACACATTTGATGTCTCGAGACTTAGTTGATGTCTCGCAGACCCTTATTCCTCCGGTGAAGCTTCGTGTCTTCTTCTGTTCTAGCTGTGAAAGGCATACACACGAAACTACTAAAAATGTTCTTCCAAGTTTACTTTGAGCTTAAATATTTTCCGAGTTGAGCTCAAGTTACCCGGTTGTATTTACGCTCTTAGTTTACTTGTCGAACTTACATATACTTCCTATCTTTCGAGACTTAGGATATTTGAACTTATACATTTGGTATCATCAAAACCTATTACAATATGTTCCTAACAATTTCCCCTTTTTGATGATGCCAACATTTATACTTACTTGTATGGCTGATTAGCAAGACAAGAACATTGATTTTATTTTCAGCGCATACGGTAAGTTTGACAAGCGAGCTAATCTGCTAAAGCAAGAAGTAAGAACTCACGTAACACCCCCAGCAAAAGATATATATATATTAATGTAAAGGGAATGTTTTACATACAATAGCAGAAAAGAAAGAGAAGATAAAGAACAACATCAATTTCGAATGCATGAAGACATCGAGAGCTTACTTCTTATCTGCTTTCCTCTTCTCGTTTATGGCTGCTCGTGTCTTGATGGGGTTTTTGGAGTTCACCTGCTTTAGATATTCGTCTGATACGTCCAGGTGAAGGTAATTGATAAAGGCTTCACCTATGAAGCTACCTTCAATCACCCCATCTCTCCACCATTCGATGCATTCCAGAAGATTAAGACCGCTATGAAGAGATAAGTCAGTTTTGGCAAGAAGACTTACTATGATTCCATTGAGCTATTCGGTTGAGTCATCTTTGAACCCTGACTTGAAGTTTTTTATATATAGCTCATCTCTCTTCTCTTTGGCCGTTTGTTGTTCTTGTCTTTTTCTTCTCCTTTCTCTTTCTTCTTGTCTCCTTCTTTCCATTTCCAGTGTACGCCGGACCCTTAAGATTTCTGCTCTTTCCGCTTCCTCTAATTGTTTGCTTGTTGATTTTGGAACTTTTGGAGGAGGTCCAGCTGGTTCACTTGCTGCCCTTTTCTTGGTGGCATCATCTGCGCGGGAAAGGAGGGTGGACAGACCTTTGAAGAGTGTTTGAAGTTGGGCAGGTACTTGGTTCGACAGATCATCGAGTAGTGCTTTCATCACGTCCTGTCGAAGTTCACTGGAGTTCTGGAAGCCTTGAAGCTCAGCCCGTAGTTCTGCAACTTCAGCTCTTGCACCTTGAGCTTCTGCTCGAGCTACCGCAGCCTCATCTACAGCTCGCTGTGCTGCATCTTCGGCCCATACGACTTGTTCGAGAAGTTCTGCATGTCTGCCTTGGGATTCACTTGTGCCAACAGCAGGCATTGCAGCATTTCAGACAATTTTGAGTATCTTCTCGAACTGAGCCATCTTCTGAGATTGATCAGCCATGAATTAACGCACTTCGCGAATGAAAGCTTCTTCGGCCTGGCGATCATAGTCAGAAGTAGAAGGAGAAGAAGAGGTAGTGGTACCTTTAGTCGGAGGGGACTTGGGTGTTTCCAGATTTCCACCCATGATTTGCATTTGCGAGTCCACCTCTCGAATGGGTTCCTGAGGTCCAGCAGGAACACTGGGATCAGAGCTCGAAGATAGCTCCATATCAGGCGCTTCCCGGTTTCCACTTGAGGGATGGATCACTTCTTGCTCTTCACCTATCGAACCTGGAGCCTCAGCTTTAGCAACTGTTGGGATTGGATCTGCTAATGGAGAGACTTCAGTATTGGACGCTTCCCTGTTTCCATCCAATGGAAGTTCCCCCTCAGCGTCACCTCTCGAACCAGTGCTGGGAACTTGGTCATCTGCTGGTGGGGTTGAAGATGAAGTGTCGATAGGTGCTTCCCTATTTCCACCTCCGATGATCACATCTTCTTCTTCAGTACCTCTCGAACCAGCAGGACTTGGGACATTCTGCTCTTGTTGCTCATCAGATTTCACCTCAGTTTGCTCGGGCGAGTCAGGAATCTCTATTATGTCAGGAGCAGTTGGTGCACTCCATCGTTCTCTTTCAACCATCCTGGCAGCAAAGGTTGATGCTGTATCATCTGGTAGCAGGAATGGTGAAGGCAGTTCCATATCGATGGGAAAGCCTGGGAGTTGGAGCAACAAAATTTCACCCTCTCGAACTGTCTGAGCTTCATCTGTTGCATTCGAGGGTGTGGACTCAGGTGGTGGCAAGAGTAGAATAGTGTTAGGGGCCACCTGAAGTGCTTCAGAGGTCTCGGATTCACCTCTCGAAGTTGCTACCTGTTCGTCCAGAGCAGATTGGCTGATTTGGGACAAGGGAGTTGTGGCAGTGGCAATTTGATCTCTCAAGTCATTTCTCGCAACTCCTGAGGTCTCTCCTGGACCTCTTGTATCAATCACTTGGTGTCCCAGGGATAGAGCAGTGGCAAGCCTGATATCTTCTTGGAATTTGGCCTCTATTTCAGGATCCACTTCAGGCTCGTCTTGTTGTTCATCAGCAGCTATGCCCTTGCCTTTGTCCGATCGGCCAAGACTCGTCTTGGTCACATGCATTTCATGGGCTAGCTCTTGTAGTTCATTGGCAGGGATCTCGTTAAGGTTTAACCAATGCAAAGCAAATATCTCCTCAGCTTCCATAATTGCTGCTCTTGCTATCAGTTGATCAAAAGGACCTGTCCTCCAGTTGATCCATTGAAGTACCCTGGAGAAATCATCAGCATTCGACACATTTTTAGCACTTTGATCCAACTGAGAAGTGACACCTTCATTTGCATCATTCTGCCCATCAGAAAGAACCTCTGTAGTAGAAGTGACTTCCACATTCTGTTCAGTGATCTCTCGATCGTGATCCGAGAGATCATCTTCCGATCTAACGTCTGCTATTACTTGAGCAACTGATCTATCAATTTGAGCAGATTCGATGGGTGTCAACTCTACATTATGAGCATTTTGCACTGGGTGCCTGACCACAGTGCCCTGATCATCAGCAACAAAATCTCGAGCTTCTGATGTTGGAATTGTTATCTCTCGAACCACCTCTCGTGGTTCCACAACATCTACCTGCACTGGATCACTGATCCCAGTGCCTTCAAACTCTCGAGCCTCCTCTCGAGGCATATTCTCAGATTCATCAGCACCATCATCAACATGCAGATCAACAAAAAATTCACCCGACATGGACCTGGTAGGGGGCACTCTCTCAACCTCAGCAGCCAGAATAGCTTGAGGTTCCCCCTGGGCTTGTGCCCTATTCTCGAATGGTACTGGTATAATAGAGAGTGTCATCTCTCGAATTTGGGTGACAGCAACGGTCTTGGCTTTCTTAGCCCTCTTTGGCAGAACAGCTCTCTTGATCAGAGTTCCCAAGGGCTCATCATCAGAATCCTTCTCCTTAGTTTGGGCTTTCCTTTTGGCCCTTCCCTTAGGCTTTGAGGGAGAAGGTGCAATTTTAACACCTTTAGCCTTTGGAGCTTGAGATTTCGTCCTACCCATATAGGTATTCCAATGAACCTCTCGCCCTTCCCTCAGTTCTAAGCCCTTCAAACTTAAAATATATTGAACAACAAAATCGAAACCAACCTTTTTACTGATCGTCAGGTTGGCGTTGGAGACTGAACCTAGCACTTGTTGTCGGAGGAAGTTGAAGATGATATGGGCCCAGTCCATTTTGTTGTTGTTCCAGATGGCGTGGAGGATTTTGAGGATGTCCAGATTGATTTCGTCGGTTCCAGACACCTTGCCGAGCACGAATTTCATGATTAGGTCGGCAGCAAGAGAAAACCTCTCCTTTAGGTGGAACTTGCGGAGGGCAGAGGATGCTCTGGGCGGTGCAGTCTCAAGTCGGATTTTGTCCCAAAAGGCTTGCTTGTCCAAGTCGTAATCCGAGAGGTGCTGGACTGCTTCCTCCGATGTCGCGAAGTCGAATGCCGCTCTGAGGTCACCAACGGAGGTCGTGATGTCGATCTCATTAAACCGACTCTCTATTTTGCCCTTCGTGACCTTGGCATTTGCGAACCATTCGGAGAAGTCGAGTTCATGAATGGTTTTGTAGTCGTGCGTCATATATTTCATAAGTCCTACCTTTTCGAACTTCTTCAGGACTCTCTCCGCCATCGTTGGGTTCGTAGAGTGAGTAACGAAACCATCTCTGTCAAGGATACTCCCCGCCTTGACTTGTTTAATCTGGGAGCGTATGTGTTCCAGCTCCCTCTGGTATGCGCCGGATGAGGATGATGATTCAAACGCCATTGTTTGAGATGTTGGAGGGAATGTGTACAGTGTTTAGGATTTGGGGGTTTTGGGTATTCTGTTTGAGCTTGAATCCGGGTGAGGAAGAAGAAATTGGCTTTTATATCATGTGGATTCGGGTTGGATATATGGGTAGGGTTGAGAACTTGACTCGAAAAAGGATCCCGGTTAATTTAAAAGACATGAAAGGTCAGAAATACCCTTTTTAACGGTTAGGAATATAAAGTATGATAAGGGTATTTTTGGGAAAGTGTGTGACGGTTTAAAGTGGGATATATAGGATAAGATAGCTTTATGATCATGCTCCCACTAATCAAGATGGTGCCCTTAAAATATGGAAAACCGTCTGTAACCGAAGACCACTTGGCTAACATTAATGTTCAAGGTTAGCCGTTTCACATATATCCGTTAAGCTCTTCAGTTTCACCTCTCGAAGGTGAACTGTCTCCCAAATGAGTTTAAGGATCTTCCCCCTGAGTGATTGATCCCTAAACCTCCTTATTCCTCCGTCTTGATCTGGTTAAGGATCTTCCCCCTGAGTGATTGATCCCTAACCCTCCTTATTCCCCCATTCAGAGATACGTAGATAGTCAGTTTGATATCTTTCGAAGTGAACTCTCGAACTACCCTTCTTCGAGACATAACACAAATAGGCAAACTGAACATGTATCTCTCGAACTACCTTTCGAACCCAGATTGCGATAAGGAGACAAGATTGATTCATCAAAAGATATCACTTGGAACATTTACTTAAGTTCATTTAGTGATTTCTGAAAACATTACATATGAATCAATATCCTATTAGATTCCATAGAAACTTTTGTTTGGCCTTGGACAGCCTAATAGGAATCTAATGTTAGAACAGGAACTAGCCATCTAAAGTCCTATTTATCCTAATAACAGAACTCGAGGTGGCTACTCCTTCTTGTTCTTCTCTCCGCTGCTGCCTTCCTCAAGGGCTCCTTCTCCCTTTCCCTTGGTTCTCCATTTGGTTGAGGGAGTTCCTTTTCCAGAATGTGCAGCTGTAGGAGTCCCACTTATACGAGACTCTTCTCCTGATTCCAGTGTCCCACCTTTGAGGGTCTCCTCGCATTTGGGGATCCATTCACCTTGGATGGGAATAGGATACTTGCTTGGTTTATCAGGAAGCTCCGCAATCTGTTCGTCCTTTACTAACTCTGGATAGTTTTCTCCTTGAAAGTCTTGTGACTTTGCTGCTGATTTTCTTCCTCTATAAAAGAATGGAACATCATCTTTTCCTTTCTTTTTCTCCATGAAGAAGTTGATGACATAAGTTGCTGAGAAAGTCCCTCTATTTATAGCCCAAAAACTTAGCACTGTTGAGTCACGGGATGCTATATGAATGACCATTCAATGCTGTGTAACTCCAAAGCTGCCATAAAGTTGATGAAACCGCTTCTCACATGCGAAACAGTTCATGGCACTAAATACAAGAAGATAAGATTTGACCATTCAACCCAATTCTATCATTCCTAATTCTAACCTTAGTTGAGAGAATCTATTTTCACATATCGCTTTTGTAAAAATATCTGCTAGTTGCTCCTCCGTTGCAACATATTCCAAAGTAATATCCTTCTTCTCAACATGATCTCGAATGAAGTGATACTTGATATCAATGTGCTTTGTCCTTGAGTGTAACACTGGATTCTGAGTAATAGCTATAGCACTGGTGTTGTCACACATGATCTTGACCTCTTTACATTCAACACCATAATCCAATAACTGTTGCTTCATCCATAATATCTAAGCACAACAACTTCCAGCTGCTACATATTCTGCCTCGGCAGTGCTAGTAGCTATCGAATGTTGTTTCTTGCTAAACCATGAGACAAGTTTTCCTCCTAGAAACTGACATGTCCCAGATGTGCTCTTTCGATCAATTTTGCAACCGGCAAAGTCCGCATCTGAATATCCCGTTAGCTCAAAAGATCCACCTTTCGAATACCAAAGTCCAACACTTTACGTACCCTTGAGATATCTAAGGATCTTTTTAGATGCCTTAAGGTGACTTTCCTTTGGACTTGCCTGAAATCTAGCACATACACCTACTGCAAAGGATATATCTGGTCTACTTGCTGTTAAATAAAGAAGGGATCCGATGATACCTCGATACATAGTCTGATCAACCTCTCGACCTTCACTGTCAACGTCAATGCGCAGAGAGGTTCCCATTGGTACTTTGACTGAGGATTTCCCTTCGATATTGTATTTCCTGAGCAGATCCTTGGTGTATTTTTCCTGGTTGATGAAAATTCCTTCCTTGAGCTGTCTCACTTGTAGTCCAAGGAAATAATTGAGCTCTCCCATCATGCTCATTTCAAATTTCCCTTTCATCAAGCTAGAGAACTTCTCGCATAACTTTGGATTGGTGCTCCCAAAGATGATATCGTCCACATAGATTTGCACCAATAAGATATGATTCCCGTCTTTAATTCTAAATAATGTTTTGTCCACTAGGCCTTTGGTGAACCCACACTGAAGTAGAAATAAAGATAAGGTATCATACCAAGCTCTTGGAGCCTGCTTTAAGCCGTAAAGTGCCTTCTTTAACTTGTAAACTTTGTCAGCTCCTACGTCCTTCAAGAAACCCGGAGGTTGTTCAACGTACACCTCTTCTTCGAGAAGTCCGTTCAGAAAAGCGCTCTTGACATCCATTTGATACACTTTGAAGTCTTTGAAGGCGGCATATACGAGGAAGATGCGAATAGCTTCGGGACGTGCCACTGGAGCGAAGGTTTCATCAAAATCTATTCCTTCCTCTTGGCAGTAACCTTTGGCAACAAGTCTGGCCTTGTCCCTAACAATAACTCCATCCTCATTCATCTTGTTTCTGAACACCCACTTTGTTCCAATCACGTTCTGATGGTGAGGTCTCGGAACTAGTTCCCAAACTTCGTTTCTTTCAAACTGATGAAGTTCCTCTTGCATGGCTTGCACCCAATCTGGATCACTTAGAGCCTCATCAATCACCTTAGGCTCTATTTGAGATAGAAAGCAAGCAAGCATGCTTTCTCTGTATGCTGATCTTGTTCGAACCTTGTCACGTACATTTCCAATTACTTGATCAGCGGGGTGACCTTTTAGCCATCTTAGATCAGGTTGTGGTTCCTCTGTTGATCCTTCAGTGATGAGTTGAGATGAAGGCGGTTCATCCACAATCTGGATCTGATCAACCAGTTGAGGATCATCCTTCTTTACGTTTTCTTCATCGTCTGATTCTGAATGAAGTTCTGCAATGTCTCGAACTATTAACTGTTTTCCATCGAGAGGTAAATCTGATCTCTCGATGATTTCTGGCTGAGTTTCTTCATCCTTCTCAGCTATTTCTTCTGAATTTGGAGGTTGATTCTCTGGTGCTCTATCATCAAATGATACATGAATGGATTCCTCAACCACCAATCTTCGTTTGTTGAAGACTCTGAATGCCTTGCTTGTCGATGAGTATCCCAGAAATACTCCATCATCTGCCTTCTCGTCGAAAACCCTTAGGTGAGTATTCCCGTTGTTGTGTACGTAGCATTTGCAACCGAATGTGTGGAAATAGCTTACATTCGGTTTCCTTTCATTCCACAACTCATATGGAGTCTTTCCAACTCCTTTCACGATCAAGGACCGATTTTGGGTATAGCATGTTGTGTTGACTGCTTCTGCCCAAAATCCTTGTGGTAAGTTGGCTTGTGAAAGCATGGTCCTTGCCGCCTCTTTGAGAGTTCTGTTCCTCCTTTCAGCAACGCCGTTCTGTTGAGGTGTTCGAGCAGCTAACAACTGATGATGAATCCCGTTCTCATTGCAGTAGCTCTCGATCACTTGGTTAACAAACTCTCCACCTTGATCTGACCGGATCTTTATTATCGAGACATCCTTTTCAACTTGAACTTGCTTCAAAAGGTTTGGTAAAGCAACTTTTGTCTCGCTTTTCTTGGTTAAGAACACGGTCCAGGTGCATCTTGTGTAGTCATCTACTATTACAAGAGTGTACTTTCTTCCTCTCATGCTGGGTGGATCCACTGGTCCAAATAAGTCCATGTGAAGAAGACTTAATGGTCTAGTGGATGATGTCTCGGCTTTGCTTTTGAAAGAGGATTTGATCTGTTTGCAGCGTTGACATGCCTCACAAATCTTATCCTTTCGAAACGTCACTTTGGGCAGTCCTTCCACAAGGTTCCTCTTAGTAAGCTTGTTGATAGTTTTGAAGTTCAGATGGCTAAGCTTATTGTGCCAATCCCAGAATAAGTCTTCCTTGCTCCTTGCCAGCATACATAGGGATGGTTTGGCAGATCTCCAATCCACTATGTAAATGTTTCCTTTCCTTGTTGCTTCCAGGACGACTTCGAGAGATTCTTCATCGATAATCCGGCACTTGCTTTTGGTGAAGATCACTTTGTAGCCCTTGTCACAGAACTGGCTTGTGCTCAGGAGGTTGAACTTGAGCCCTTCAACATATGATACCTCCTTGATCACCAGATCATTCCTATGGATTTCACCAATAGCCTTCGTGTGTCCTTTCTTCTCGTTGTCGCCAAATGTCACCAGGGGACCTTCGATAGGTTGAATGTTCACTAGATGAGTTAGATTTCCAGTCATATGTCTCGAACATCCACTGTCAATGAACCACGCGTCCCCGGCGTCCTGCAAGTAAATTAAGCAGATTTAGGTACCCAAACTTTGGGTCCTGGTTGGTTAGTGAGTTTAGGCATCCATTTATACCTTGGGCCCATTACTCCAGGCCTAGGTGCAATGTAGCCATTATACGTTTGATAATCGAAGGGAATGCTAGCAAAAGTTTTGGGCCTTTTTGGTGCATAAATCAACCTAGGTATAGGCTTTTCGATCGGCTTACGCACCATGCCTTTCATAAGCTGTTTGGTCATGTGAAATTGCTGGAAGTAAGGTTTCTTCCAGGAATCATGCTCCGATGACCAATCCTCATCAGATGGGTAGTTTCTGCCTTCTACCATCCATGAGTTCCTAATCTTGTGGATCTCAGACCTTCCATATTTGTCTTGAGACGCATTATATGGAATGTAGCTTCTTTTGTACTTGGAATGGCCTTGCGAGAGATAGCTAGGTGATCTCTCGATAATTTTTACCCGGCCATTCTTTGTAGCTTTCCTATGCTTTCCATTGCTAGTGTATAGGGACGGTTTATGAATAGCTACTCTAGTCTTTTCTGGTCCTTTATGACCCTTATTTGGTTTGGGTTGAGATCCTTCATTATGTGAAGCACCCAAATCATTGGTCCGCTTATCTCTCGAGAGACAGTCTTGACGGAACCCTAGACCGGTTCTATCACTGGTAGGTCTGTGATCATTCACCATTTTTTCCATAGCTATGGAGGAATTAGTGTATGATGCTATGACCTTTCTGAGATCATTTTCTGTGATCTCTCGAGTTTTGCACTCTTCCGTTAGTAGGGTTACTTTAGCTTCTAACTCACTTACTTTGAGAGTTAGCTCTGAATTCTCTTTCGAGACATTCTTAAGCATGTCTCTTTCAGCAGTTAGCTTGCTGTTTTCTTCCCTGATTTCAGCATGAGTGGTATTGGCGATATTGAGATCCCTTTTAAGCAATTCTAACATCTCAAAGGGATCTTCATCGCTACGGAAGGAAGAACAACGAGAGGTGGAGGTAGAGCAGCGAGATGTGGAAGTAGAAGTTACCTCATTGTCAATGGCCATTAGACATTGATCCTCCTCTTCCTCGGTGTATAAGCAGATGAGTCCCCTCTCATCTTCTGAGCTGCTACTGCCTTCACTAGAGCTCGACGTCTCGGACTCCTCGATTGCTTTCTCGAGTTCTTCAGCAACAAACGCCTTCCTGCGCAAATGTGTCTTTGAATCTCCCTTGAAGCCACCTTGTGCTGGCTTCTCTTTGGATTCCTCCTTTCTTCTGGAATCCCTGCCTTCTTGGCCTTGATATTTGCTTACCATAGGGAAAGGGCATTCGGCCTTGAAATGTCCTGGTCTTCTGCAGTTGTAGCAAAGACCCTGATTTTCCTCTTCCGACCTCCTAGCTGAGTATCTCTCGGTTTTCCTTCTTGAGGAGGAAGGTGAGCTGATGTTGCTTTCTGGATTCTTCTTCAGGTACTTCCTGAATTTTCTTATAAAAAGAGCAAACTGTTCATCAGATAAAATATTAGTGGGATTAGAGTTTGACCTTGAGGAGGTGGACGGTTGATCAGCAACCAGTGCCACATTCCGTCTGTCCACCACGTCCTCATCTCTCGGAAACATCTCAAATTCGAAAGCTTTGAGATCTCTAAATAGTTGGTCGGTTGTGGTGTTCTTCAAATCCCTGTGATCACGCATTGTGATCACCTTCATTTCCCACTCCTTGGTAAGGCCTCGTAGGACCTTCAGGTTTAGCTCCTTTTGTGGGATCTCCTTATCCAGATCGCTGATCTCGTTTGACAGCTTCATGAATCGAGATTCCATGCTTTCGATGCTCTCTCCTGGCTTCATCTTGAAGTCCTCGAACTTCTTCATTGCCACAGTAAGCTTGTTCTCCTTTTCCTGTTCGTCACCTTCACCAATTAACATCAAGGTGTCCCATACCTGTTTTGCCGTGGTGCACTTTCTTACTCGTGGGAAGATGGTTTCGTCTATAGCTCTGAAGAGAATATCTTTGGCAATGTTGTCCAGGTTGTTTCTCTTCCTATCATCACTTGTCCATTCTTCCTTGGGCTTTGGGACATNGCCTTTTTAAGGCTAATTGACTTGTATGGCATAAAGGCTCTCTCTCGCGCGCAAGGGGGTGCAAATCAAATCCCAAAATGAGTTCGAAAAGACTTGAACTTGTGTGCGCCGGCACCTGGTGGCTGGCCTTGCAGGCTAAGTTATGCCAAAATAGTTCGAGACATCAAGACGAACTGACCTCTCGCGAGAGGTAGTTTGATGTCTCAGCGGAGTCGAGCTCGCTGCCGGCATGATGTCTCGATGGTTCACAGTCTGAACCATGTCTCGCACTGCGACTCCAGTAACCTCTCGAACGCGACGTTTCACCTATTGTGTCCATTCATAAATGACTCTTGATATTACAGAATTAATTTGATTAATTCCAATCATTATTTTTCAGAGTTATTTCATGAATAATGGGACTTAGTAGTGGGTATAAATGTTGGTTAGTGGCCGAATTAAATTTCTGCTAGTGAGAGGAAGTTACTAAGGGATGATCAATGCCATAATTAATGCTACGATCCATTTCCTCC
>NXFB01001302.1:0-11726 GCA_002525835.2 Ipomoea batatas
ATATATAAGGACGTGAAGACACAAGCAGAAGTGTGACGATCAATAGAGTTCCTTCTTACAGAGTTAGTGAACTGATTTTAAAAGGGTGTCTGATTAAAACGTTCAAAGTGCAAGTGCTCAATCCGGAATATCATCCTTGATATTCAAAACAGCGAGAAAAACACAGCTTAGTGTTTGAGAAAGTTACAAAGCGTAAACTACTACACATCTAGAAGGTGACCGAAGTTGCTCTACATCGACGTTGATTCAACGATAGCTTTTGGTCAGATTGGAGATTATTACACTCAACCTGTGACAACCGGAACAACCTTGCTTTGGAGAAAGCAAGAAGAGGCGGAGTAACCTTGGAGCTGTCTTGTGAAGATCCTGAGGCTTGAGGCGGGCTTGGTGATCAAAGCTCAAGTGCTCGAGAGGTGGAGTAACAAGAAGCGGGGCGAAAAACCTGAGGCTTGAGGCGGGCTTCGTGATCAAAGCTCAAGCGCTCGATATTGTACTAAAAAGGGAAGTTTTAGTGCAATCCTTCTAGGGAGTTTCTAGAAGAAGAGTGGACGTAGGTGGGTTGGCCGAACCACTTAAAAATCTCTCTCTCATTTACTTTCTGCTTTTATCTCTCGCTATCTAACTCTCGAACTGCACTTCATATAACCACACTTCTCGAACTAATTCAAACTCGTGTTAATTAAAAGGGGATAATATTTCCGCTGCGCATAAAACTTTGTCTTCATCTTGTGAGGTATCAGACCTAAACATCCTAAGTCTAATACACACGAGAAGTCGAAAAAGATTTGCAAAATCTTATACAAGTCTATTCAACCCCCCCCCTCTAGACTTGTACCTCATCCCCTTGGGACCAACAATTGGTATCAGAGAAAGTTCTCTGATCGATATAAACCTTTGTTTATATTGCCTAGAGATCCTTCTTTGAAAATTTTGTAAAACATTTTTCAAAGCACGAGATAATTCTCAATATGGACAACATGTTGTCGAGACATCTTCTCTTTGATCTTAGCAGGTTCGATGACTGGAAAACACGCATGCTTGCGTACTTATTAACCCTCCACGATGAGATGGCCGAAGTTATATCGACTGGAACAGTCAAGATCCTGATGGTCAACACTGCTGCAGAGCAAACCAAAGACACACCAAAGTATGTCCCAAAGCCTAAGGAAGAATGGACAAGTGATGATAGGAAGAGAAACAACCTGGACAACATTGCCAACGATATTCTCTTCAGAGCTATAGACGAAACCATCTTCCCACGAGTAAGAAAGTGCACCACGGCAAAACAGGTATGGGACACCTTGATGTTAATTGGTGAATGTGACGAACAGGAAAAGGAGAACAAGCTCACGGTGGCAATGAAAAAGTTCGAGGATTTCAAGATGAAGCCAGGAGAGAACATCGACAGCATGGAATCTCGGTTCATGAAGCTGTCAACCGAGATTAGTGATCTAGAGAAGGAAATCCCACAAAAGGAGCTAAACCTGAAGGTCTTGCGAGGTCTTACCAAGGAGTGGGAGATGAAGGTGATCACAATGCGCGATCACAGGGACTTAAAAAACACCACTACCGATCAACTATTCAGAGATCTCAAAGCCTTCGAGTTCGAGATGTTCCTAAGAGATGAGGACGTGGTGGATAGACGGAATGTGGCCTTGGTTGCAGACCAACCATCCACTTCCTCAAGGTCAGACCCTAATTCCACTAATCTTTTATCTGATGAACAATTTGCTCTTTTCATGAGAAAATTCAGGAAGTTCATGAAGAAAACACCGAAGAGCAATACAAGTTCACCTTCCTCTTCAAGAAGGAAAAATGAAAGATTTACATCCAGAAGGACGGAGGAAGAAAATCAAGGTCTCTGCTACAACTGTAGAACACCAGGACATTCAAGGCCGAATGCCCTTACCCACCGGTAAGTAAATATCAAGGCCAAGAAGGAAAGGATTCCCGGAGGAAAGAGGAATCAAGGGAGAAGCCAACACAAGGAGGCTTCAAGAGTTCATCAAAAACACATTCGCGCAGGAAGGCGCTTATGGCCGAGGAACTTGAGAAGGAAATCGAGGAGTCCGAGACATCAAGCTCCACCGAGAGCAGCAGCAGCTCAGAGGATGAGAGGGGGCTCATCTGCTTATACACTACAGAAAATGAGGATCAATGCTTGATGGCTATCAATAATGAGGTAACCTCTACTTCTACATCTCGCTGCTCTATCGCTACTTCTCAATGCTCTTCTTTTAGAAGCGATAAAGATCCCTTTGAGACCATGGAATTGCTCAGAAGGGACCTCAACATCGCGAATAACACTCATGCTAAAGTATGGAAGAAAACAGCAGGCTGATTGCTGAAAGAGAAACACTTAAGAATGTCTCGAAAGAGAATTCAGAGTTAACTCTCAAAGTAAGCAACTTAGAAGCTGAAATAATCCAACTTAAGAAAGAGTGCAAAGCTCGAGAGGCTAAAGAGCTTAACCTTAGAGAGGTCATTGCATCATATACTAATTTCTCCAAAGCTATGGAGAAAATGGTAAATGGTCATAAACCCGCAAATGATAGAACCGGACTTGGGTTCCATCAGAACAGTCTCTCAAGAGATAAACAGATCAATGGTTTGGGAACTTCAAGTAATAGAGGATCTCAACCCAAACCAAATAAGGGTCATAAAGGACCAACAGAAAAGACCAGAGTAGCTATTCATAAACCGTCCCTATACACCAAAAATAGAAAGTATAGGAAAGCTACAAAGAATGGCCGGGTAAATAATATCGAGAGATCATCCAGCTATCTCTCGCAAGGCAAATATGGAAGGTCTGAGATCCATAAAGTTAGAACATCACGGATGGAGGAAGGAAGACACTATCCATTCAGTGAGGATTGGTCAGAAGTACATGAACCGTGGAACAAACTCCAGTTTCAACGGTACCACATGACCAAACAGGCTATGAAGGGCATGGTGCGTAAGTTCGAGGTCATGCCTCAACCAAAACTGATCTATGCACCTGAGAGGCGCAGAGTCTTTGCTAGCATTCCTTATGATTATCAAACGTATAATGGCTACATTGCACCTAGGCTTGGAATAGTGGGCCCAAGGTATAAATGGATGCCTAAACTTACTAACCAACCAGGACCCAAAGTTTGGGTACCTAAATCTGCTTGATTTGCATGCAGGACACCAGGGACATATGGTTCATTGACAGTGGATGTTCGACACATATGACGGGAAATTTAACACTGTTATAGAACATCCATGCTATCGAAGGTCCCTTGGTGACATTTGGAGACAACGAGAAGAAAGGACGCACAAAGGCTGTTGGTGAGATCCATAAAAATGAATTGGTGATCAAGGAGGTATCCTACGTTGAGGGACTCAAGTTCAACCTTCTAAGCACAAGCCAGTTCTGTGACAAGGGCTACAAAGTGATCTTCACCAAAAGCAAGTGCCAAATCATACAAGAGGAATCTCTCGAAGTCGTCCTGGAAGCAGCAAGGAAAGGAAACATGTACATAGTGGATTGGAAATCTGCCAAACCATCCCTGTGTATGCTGGCAAGGAGCAAAGAAGACTTATGCTGGGATTGGCACAGTAAGCTGAGTCACCTGAATTTCAAAACTATCAACAAGCTTACTAAGAGGAACCTTGTGGAAGGACTGCCCAAAGTTACGTTTCGAAAGGACAAGATTTGTGAGGCATGTCAACGCTGCAAACAAATCAAATCCTCTTTCAAGAGCAAAGCCGAGACATCATCTACTAGACCATTAAGTCTCCTTCACATGGACTTATTTGGACCAGTGGATCCACCCAGCATGAGAGGAAGGAAGTACACTCTTGTGGTAGTAGATGACTACACAAGATTCACCTGGACCGTGTTTTTAACCAAGAAAAGTGAGACAAAAGTTGCCCTACCAAATCTGCTGAAGCAAGTTCAAGTTGAAAGGGATGTCTCGATACTAAGGATTCGGTCAGATCAAGGTGGAGAGTTCATCAACCAAGTGATCGAGAGCTACTGCAACGAGAACGGGATTCATCATCAACTATCAGCTGCTCGAACACCTCAACAGAACGGGGTTGCTGAAAGAAGAAATAGAACTCTCAAGGAAGCAGCAAGGACCATGATCTCACAAGACAATATATCTCAAGGATTTTGGGCAGAAGCAATCAACACAGCATGCTATACCCAAAATCGGTCCTTGATCATGAAAGGAGTTGGAAAGGCTCCATATGAGTTGTGAATGGAAGAAAACCGAATGTGAGCTACTTCCACACTTTCGGGTGCAAATGCTATGTCCACAACAATGGGAAGACTCAGCTAAGGGCATTTGATTAAAAGGCGGATGAAGGAGTATTTTTGGGATACTCATCGACGAGTAAAGCTTTCAGAGTCTTCAACAAGCGAAGATTGGTGGTTGAAGAATCCATACATGTTTCTTTTGATGATCGAGCACCTATAGATCAACCATCAAAGTCAATAGAAGTAGTAGAAAGGTTTGAGGAAGCTCAGCCGGAATCAATCGAGAGATCAAACTTACCCCTCGATGGGAAGCAGTCGATAGTTCGAGACGTAGCAGAACTCCAGTCAGAATTAGATGATGAATAGACTACCAAGGAAAAAGCACCTAGCTCAGTTGATCCAATCCAGATCATAGATGATCAACCCTCACCTCAACCCACAACGGAAGCATCAACTGAGGCATCACAACCAGATCTGAAATAGCTGAGAAGTCACCCCGCTGATCAAGTGATTGGAAATGTACATGACAAAGTTCGGACAGATCAGCCTATCGAGAAAACATGATTGCTTGCTTTCTATCTCAAATAGAGCCCAAGGTGATTGAAGAGGCTCTGAGTGACCCAGATTGGGTACAAGCTATGCAAGAGGAACTTCATCAATTTGAGAGAAACGACGTTTGAGAACTAGTTCCGAGACCTCACCATCAAAACGTCATTGGCACAAAGTGGGTTTTCAGAAACAAGATGAATGAGGATGGAGTCATTGTTAGGAACAAGGCCAGACTTGTTGCTAAAGGATACTGCCAGGAGGAAGGAATAGATTTTGATGAAACCTTCGCTCCGGTGGCACGTCTCGAAGCCATACGCATCTTTCTCGCATATGTCGCGTTCAAAGACATCAAAGTGTATCAAATGGATGTCAAGAGCGCTTTTCTAAACGGACTTCTTGAAGAAGAGGTATACGTTGAACAACCTCCGGGTTTCTTGAAGGACGTGGGAGTTTATAAAGTATACAAGTTGAAGAAGGCATTTTACGGCTTAAAACAAGCTCCGAGAGCTTGGTATGATATGTTATCCTCTTTTCTACTTCAATGTGGGTTCACCAAAGGCCTAGTGGACAAAACATTATTTAGAATTAAGGATGGGGATCATATTTTATTGGTGCAAATCTATGTGGACGATATTATCTTTGGGAGCACCAACCCAGACTTATGCGAGAAGTTCTCCAGTTTGATGAAAGGAAAGTTCGAGATGAGCATGATGGGAGAGCTCAACTACTTTCTTGGGCTTCAAGTCAGACAACTTAAGGAAGGTATTTGCATCAATCAGGAGAAATACACCAAGGATCTGCTCAAAAAATACAATATAGAAGGGAAATCCTCAGTCAAAGTACCTATGGGAACCTCTCTACGCATCGACGTTGATAGTGAAGGTCAGGAGGTCGATCAGACTACTTATCGAGGTATCATCGGATCTCTTCTCTATTTAACTGCTAGTAGACCAGATATATCCTTTGCAGTAGGTGTATGTGCTAGATTTCAGGCAAGTCCTAAGGAGAGTCACTTGAATGCATCCAAAAAGATTCTTAAATATCTTAAGGGTACGCAAAGTGTTGGACTTTGGTATTCGAAAGGTGGATCTTTCAAACTTATGGGTTATTCAGATGCGGACTTTGCCGGCTGTAAAATAGATCGAAAGAGCACATCTGGGACATGTCAGTTTGTAGGTGGAAGACTTGTCTCATGATTTAGCAAGAAACAGCATTCGATAGCTACAAGCACCGTAGAGGCAAAATATGTAGCAGCTGGAAGTTGTTGTGCTCAGATTTTATGGATGAAGCAACAATTATTGGATTACGGGGTTGAATGTAAAGAGGTAAAAATTATGTGTGACAATACTAGTGCTATAGCTATTACACACAATCCAGTGTTACATTCAAGGACAAAGCACATTGATATAAAGTATCACTTCATCCGAGTTCATGTTGAGAAAAAGGACATAACTTTGGAATATGTTGCAACGGAGGAGCAACTAGCAGATATTTTCACAAAAGCCCTATGTGAAAATAGATTCTCTCAACTAAGGTTATAATTGGGAATGATAGAATTGGGTTGAATGGTCAAATCTTATCTTTTTGTATTAAGTGCCATGAACTGTTTCGCATGTGAGGAGCGGTTTCATCAACTTTATGGCAGCCTTGGAGTTGCACAGCATTGAATGGTCTTTCACATAGCATCCCGTGACTCTACAGTACTGATTTTTGGGCTATAAATAGAGGGATTTTCTTATCAATTTATGTCATCGACTTCTTCATGGAGAGGAAGAAAGGAAAAGACGATGTGCCATTCTGGTATAGAGGAAGGAAATCAGCAACCAAGTCCAAAGACTTTCAAGGAGAGAACTATCCAGAATCAACGAAGGGTGAACAGATTGCGGAGCTTCCTGATAATCCAAGCAAGCATCCTATTCCCATCTAAGGTGAATGGATCTCCAAATACGTGGAGATCCACAAAGGTGGGATACTGGAGTCAGGAGAAGAGTCCCGTATTAGTGGGATACCTACCGCTGCACATTTTGGAAAAGGATCTCCCTCAACCAAATGGAGAACCAAGGGAAGGGGAGATGAAGCCTGTGAGGAAGGCAGCAGTGGAGAGGTAGATAAGAACAAGAAGAATTAGCCACCTCTAGTTCTGTTACTTAGCTAAATAGGATTTAGATGGCTAGTTCTTGTTCTAACAATAGATTCCTATATGGCTCTCCAAGGCCAAACGAAAGTTTCTATGGAATCTAATAGGATATTGATTCATATGTAATATATCTGGAAATCACTAAATGAACTTAAGGAAATGTTCCAAGTGATATCTTTTGGATGAATCAATCTTGTTCCTTTTATCGCAATCTGTGTTCGAAAGATAGTTCGAGAGATACCTATTCAGTTTGACCATAAACGATATGTCTCGAAGAAGGGTAGTTCGAGAGATCACTTCGAAAGATAACAAACTGACTGTCTATGTATCTCTAAATGGAGGGATAAGGAGGGTTAGGGATCAATCACTCACGGGGAAGATCCTTAACCACAAAAATGCTTAGATGGAGGAATAAGGAGGTTTAGGGATCAATCACTCAGGGGGGGAGATCCTTAAACTAGCACAGTTGAGAGTTTACCTTCGAGAGGTAAAACTAATGAGCTTAACGGACATAAGTGGAACGGCTATTTTGAAAATTCATATTAGCCACGTGGTCTTCGGTTACTAACGGTTTCCCATGTTTTAAGGTCACTATCTTGATTAATGGGAGCATGCTCATAAAGATGTTTTATATTATTAATCCCACCTTGAAACCGTCCCAAACTCTTCCAAAAATACCCTTACCACACCTTATATACATAACCGTTATAAAGGGTGTTTCTGACCTTTTGCTTCTTTTACAATAACCGGGATCACAAATCGGGTCAAACTCTCAACCCTACCCACATATCCGACCCGAATCCGCACGATATAAATGCCATATCCATCATCCTTACCCTGATTCAAGCTCAAACCGTATACCCAAAATCCCCAAATTACATACACTGTACACATTCCCTCCAAAATATCAAGCTTTCAACAATGGCGTCCGAATCTTCAACATCAACCTCATCTTCCAACGCATACCAGAGGGAGCTGAACCACATTCAAGCTCAGATCAAACAAGTCAAGGCGGGGAGTATCCTTGACAGAAATGGCTTCGTCACCCACTCGACGAACCCACAGATGACGGAGAAGGTCCTGAAGAAGTTCGAGAAGGCAAGACTAATGAAGTATATGACGTACGACTACCAAACCATCCATGACCTCGACTTCACCGAATGGTTCGCGAATGCGAAGGTCACGAAGGGCGAAATTGAAAGTCGTTTCAATGAAATTCATATCACGACCTCTGTTGGTGACCGGAGGGCAACGTTTAACTTCGCCACGACGGAGGAAGCAGTCAAGCACCTCTCGGATTACGACTTGGATAAGCAAGGCTTTTGGGACAAAATCCGATTGGAGATTGCACCGCCCAGAGCAACCTCTGCCCTCCGAAAGTTCCATCTAAAGGAGAGGTTTGCTCTTGCCGCCGATCTTATTACGAAATTCGTACTCGGCAAGGTGTCTGGAACTAACGAGATTAATCTGGACATCCTCAAAATCCTCCATGCCATCTGGAACAACAATCGAATGGACTGGGCGCACATCATCTTCAACTTCCTCCAACAACAAGTGCAGAGCTCAGTTTCCAACACCAACCTGACGATCAGTAAAAAGGTTGGTTTCGGTTTTGTTGTTCAATACTTGTTGAGTTTGAAGGGCTTACAACTGAGGGAAGGGCGAGCGATTCATCGGAATACCTATATGGGTAGGACGAAATCTCAAGCTTCAAAAGCTAAAGGTGTAAAAGTTGCACCTTCTCCCTCAAAGCCAAAAGGAAGGGGCAAAAGGAAAGCCCAAACCCAGGAGAAGGAATCTGATGATGAGCCTCTGGATACCCTGATCAAGAGGGTCGCCTTGCCAAAGAGGGCTAAGAAAACCAAAACCGTCGCCATCACTCAGATTCGAGAGGTGACACCCTCTGTAATCCAAGTACCATTCGAGGACAGGGCACAAGCCCAGGGGGAACCTCAAGCTACACTGGCCGCTGAGGTTGAGAGAGTGCCCCCTACCAGGTCTCTGTCAGGAACTTTATATGTTAATCTGCATGTTGTTGATGGTGCTGAGGGTGCTGATGAGTCTGTGGTTGAGCCTCGAGAGGAGGTTCGAGAGGTTGAAGGCACTAGGATCAGTGATCCAGTGCAGGCCGATGCTGAGGAACCACGGGAGGTGGTTCGAGAGATAACAATTCCAGCAGCAGTTGACGCCGCTGCTGATGATCTGGGCACTATGGTCAGGGACCCAGTGCAATGTGCTCAAAATGTAGTTTTGACACCCAATGAATCTACTCAGATCGAAGGGTCAATTGCAAGAACAATAGCAGATGTTGGGTTGACTCATGATCTCTCGAGTGATCATCGAGAGATAAATGAACACGCAGTGGAATGTGCATCGCCAACAGAACTCCTATCTGCTGACTCTGATGAGTTGAATGCTGAAGTCACCTCTCAGTTGTATCAAAATGTTGAACATGTATCTAGCTTGGATGACTTCTCCAGAGTACTTCGATGGATCAACTGGAGAACAGGTCCGATTGATCAACTGGTTTCGAGAGCTGTAGATATGGTGGCTGTGGAGGACTTTGCTTTAAATTGGTTGAACCTCACCGAAATCCCAACCAATGAACTGCTAGATCTTGCCCATGAGATGCATGTGACCAGGAGGAATCTTGGTCGATCAGACAAGGGTAAGGGCATAGCTGTTGATGCATAGGAAGTTGAAGCCGAGCCTGAAGCGGACCCTGAAGTAGAAGCTCAATTTCAAGAAGATATCAGGCTCGCCACTGCTTTATCCTTGGGACATCAGGTAGAGGATACGAGAGGTCCGGGAGAAACCTCAGGTGTTGCGAGAGATGATCCTGAAAATCCCATTGCAACAGCCGCAATACCTCTGTCCCAACTCAGTGATTCTGCTCTAGACGCACAGGTAGCAGCTTCGAGAAGTGAATCCGAGACCTCTGAAGCACTTGAGGTGGCACCCAACACAGTCCTACTTTTGCCACCACCTGAGTCCACACCCTCGGCTGACACAGACGAAGCACAAACAGTTCGAGAGGGTGAAATACCGTTGCTACAACTCCCAGGCTTTCCCATCGATATGGAAATGCCATCACCATTCTTGCTGCCTGAAGACACAGCATCAACCTTTGCAGCTAGGATGGTTGATAGAGAAAGATGGAGTGCACCAGCCGCTCCTGAAACAATAGTGATTCCTGATTCACCTGAGCAGGCTGAGGTGCAGACAAATAAGCAACACGAGCAGAATGTTCCAAGTCCTGCTGGTTCGAGAGATACTGAGGAGGTCGATGTGGCCATCAATGGTGGAAACATGGAAGCACCTGTCGATGCACAACTTCTCATCTCAACTCCAACCCCACCAGCAGATGATCAAGTTCCCAGCACTGGTTCGAGAGGTGACGCTGAGGGGGAACTTCTATTGGATGGAAACCGGGAAGCGTCCAATACAGAAGCTCCTTCCCTGGCTAACCCAATCCCACCAGTTGCTGAAGCTAAGGTTCCAGGTTCGAGAGGTGAAGAGCAAGAAGTGATCCATCCCTTAGGTAGAAACTGGGAAGCGCCTGACATGGAGCTACCTTCGCGCTCTGAACCCAGTGTCCCTGCTGATCCTCAGACACACACTCGAGAGGAGGACTTGCAATTGCAACTCATGGGTGGAAATCTGGAAGCACCCAAGTCCCCTCCGATAAAAGGTACTTCTAATTCTCCTCATTCTGATTATGATCGACAGGCAGAACAAGCTCTTATTGGCGAGGTGCGCCAATTCATGGTCGATCAATCTAAGAAGATGGCTTAACTTGAGCGCATACTGACCATTGTTCGAAACTCTACAATGCCTGCGGCTGGCACAAGTGAATCTCAAGCGAGCCATGAAGAACTTCTCGAACAGGCAGTATGGGCTGAGGATGCAGCACGGAGAGCTGCAGATGAGGCTGCAATAGCTCGAGCAGAGGCTGAAAGTGCGAAAGTTGAATTAGCCGAATTACGTGCAGAGCTTCGAGCCTTCCAGAATTCCAGTGAACTTCGATAGGAGGAAATCAAAGCCCTACTTGATGATCTGTCGAACCAAGTGCCTGCCCAGCTTCATTCACTTTTCGAAGGCATGTCCACCCTCCTTTCCCGCGCAGATGATGCCACCAAGGGGGAAAAACAAGGGAATCAAGGGACATCAACTAGCAAGAAAAGGGCAGCAAGTGAACCATCAAAGCTGGACCTCCCGGGCCTCCTCCAAAAGTTCAAAAGACGATGAGCAAACAATTAGAGGAAGCTAAAAGAGCAGAATACTTAAGGGTCCAGCGTACACTGGAAATGGAGAAAAGGAGAAAAGAAAATCAATAGAGAAGGAGAAAGAGACAAGAACAACTAACGGCCAAAGAGAAGAGAGATGAACTATACATGAAAAACTACAAGTCAGGGTTCAAAGATGACACAACAAAATATCTGAATGGAATCGTAGTAAGTCTTCTTGCCAAAACTGACTTATCTCTTCACAGTGGTCTCACTCCTCTAGAATGCATCGAATGGTGGAGAGATGGGGTAATTGAAGGCGAATTCATAGGTGAAGCCTTCATCAACTATCTTCACCTTGACGTATCAGATGAATATCTCGAGCAGGTGAACTCCAAAAACCCCACCAAGACACAAGAAGCTATAAACGAGAAGAGGAAAGCAGACAAGCAGTAAGCTCTCGATGTCCACATGCATTCTATAACTTATGATGCTCTTTATTCTCTTATCTTTTCTTTTCTGCTAAGCTCATGTATTTTGTAAAACACTTCCCATATATTAATATATATATATATATATATATATA
>NXFB01001304.1:11847-22534 GCA_002525835.2 Ipomoea batatas
TATCTAACGTTGACTGTCAGATATGCTTCAGAAATGCTATTAATAAACTGCCTGGTTGCTGTTTTGGAGCCTTGGGTGCTAGATCTGTGTACCCAAGCTGTTATGTTAGGTATGAGCTCTACCCTTTCTACACTCTCTCCACCGTGGCAGCACCGGCACCGTCTCCTATCCATCCTCCTGCTCCTCCTCCTCCTCTTCCACCAACTATGCTCCCCAATTCCACTAGCAGCAAAGGTAAACTTTAGTAGCGACTATCGGTTGGTGTGCATTAGGTAAATCATTCCTTGTGATCCTAACCGCTAAAGGACCACAAGGATATAAACCAGCAGACTATATTGCCCATATATAGCTTACTAGCTAGTTCAAATCAAGAAGGTCAATAGAGTAATAGACTGCTCTTGCTGGGACTCGAAGTTGTAACCTTGTGGTTACCATGTCAACAGCCTGACTAACTTGGCTAGAGTTATCCTATTTGGACATAATCTTGATTAGCTTGTTTAATTTGAGTGTATGTGTGAGTGAGGATTAACTATGAGTAACCTATTCATGCAGGGAAAAAAGGAAAAGTGATTGCAGCCTCTGTAGTTAGTGTAGTGTCAGTCACTGGGATATTACTCTCCGTATGCTTCTATTTCTTGAAAATGAAAAGAGCAAAGAAGAATGGGACTACTTCTGGTAATGCAGTACCAGATCGCATGACTGAAATTCCAACAGAGGAGTCAGTACAATATGATTTTGGTACTATTCAAGCTATCACAAATTATTTCTCTCCGGATAATAAGATTGGTGAAGGCGGATGTAGTTCTGTTTACAAGGTACAAGTCTTATCTTTCAACATGTAAGATTATATTCGATATTCATTTTAGATGCTTGAAGTATGAATTTTTACTATTCATTGATTGTATATATTCCTGGTGTTTAGGGAAGGTTTCCCAATGGACAAGAGGTAGCGGTGAAGAGATTGTTGAGGAGTTCAACACAAGGAGTTGTTGAATTCAAGAACGAGGTTGCATTGGTTGCCAAGCTTTTACATAGAAATTTAGTAAAATTGTTGGGGTTTTGCTTGCAGGGAGAAGAAAAGATACTCGTCTATGAATTTGTTCCTAACAGAAGCCTTGACTACTTTTTATTTGGTTAGTTTTAAACCTGAGAATACCTTCCCTTTCTCTTAGGATTTTATTGAAGTTGAGAGATCAAAATAACAACCTAACTTGAGGGCTTAAATATAATTTTGTTAATTATTATGCAAATTCAGAGAAGAAGCGTCTATTGAACTGGTCCACTCGCTTCAAGATTATAGTTGGAATAGCTCGTGGACTTCTATATCTTCATGAAGATTCACGTCTCAAAATTATACATCGTGATTTGAAAGCAAGCAACGTGCTCTTAGACGAAGATATGAACTCAAAAATATCCGACTTTGGCCTGGCAAGAATTTTTATGGCAGATCAAACTCGAGGAAATACAAATAAAGTCATTGGAACATAGTAAGTTTTAATTTTCAAAGGCGCATGTATTCTTACTAAACAAATTTAGAACAATTAGAACTTGTTTGATTAGATCCTCTATTTCTGTTATGATTTTACATTGGTTACATGTCTCCTGAGTATGTTAAGCATGGCTTGTTCTCGGTAAAGTCAGATGTTTTCAGCTTCGGAGTTATACTCTTGGAGATTATAACCGGAAAGAGAAACACTTCTTTGTCCATGAAATCAACTGGAGCTAAAGATCTTCTTAGCTATGTGAGTAAATTAGAAATCCACAACAAAAACTAACAATCACTGTTATTGAATTGAAGCACACATTAAAGTGGTGAATGTTGCAGGCTTGGAAACATTGGAGGGAGGAAAGAGCACTAGACATTGTGGATCAAAGTCTTAGAGGTTTGTATTCGAGAGATGAAGTGATCCAATGTATGAATGTTGGGTTGTTGTGTGTCCAAGAAGATGTGGATGAAAGGCCAACAATGGCGAATGTTGTCTTGATGCTGAATAGCTTTTCTGCTACAAGGAGAACACCTTCTAATCCGCCTGCATTTTTCAATGGTGGAACTGAGGGGGTTTCGGTTGGAGAAACAGTGGATCAGTCCATGAATGAAGTTTCGTTTTCAGATTTGTATCCCAGATAATTACGCAGAAATAATTCTTTCAAGATTGAATTGTTGTATACACCCAATGTAGTGGCATCCGGCAAGGATCTTGTCACTTAATTAAAAAATCGTTGAGTTATGTAATTTATCCTTTCACCATCTTTGTGAGCATAAATATAATATAAATATAAATGTGCAGTCCAACTATCAGCTTAGGCTCTTAGTTGGATGGAGCATAGAATAAAGGAATTTCTTTCTTTTATAACTAATTTTAAATTACAAATAAATTATCAGCTCTGATCGGCTCGATAAATTAATGAGGAGTTTATCTTTTCATTTTTGATGTCAATGTCAAAGTCATGCTAATATGGGGTGTAATTGTCTAAGTTTGTGGGGCCTATCATTTACTAAGTCTTTAGTCTTAAAGTTGACGAAAAGAATTATATTACTCCGGGTTATATGAGGTGTGGTGCTACGTGTCCATGCAATGTTGAAAAATTAATGAAAAGGAAAGAAAAAAGAAAAGAAAAAAAAAACTTAATTACATGCAGAAGAGAACTAGGTGAATGGGCTTATCATAAGAAATTTATTAAAAAAGGTGAAGATATTGTTGTAAATAACTCAAACTTTGAAGTGTAAGTAATAAGACTATAAAGTACAAGTAACAACATCAGAGTAATAATATAAAATACACTTGAACTTTTATTTGTAAGTAATAATACTATGGAGTTGCCAAACATCTTGTGCTCAGATAACATGTAGTGACTCTCTCATATGAGATGTCATGAGATCTAGGCTCAGTGGAGACGATATTGACTCTTTGTACTTTAATAAGTTGACAAAGTAGAGATGAACAGATATAATACTATGGAGTTAAGTTAGCATCATAAAGTGCAACAATACAAAATACACCCAAGCAATTAACAATATTAAGTACTCCTAACATTATCATGAAAAGTATCATAGAGTGCAACAATACAAAATACACCCAAGCAATTAACAATATTAAGTACTCCTAATTAACATTATCATGAAAAGTAAATGACTTGAAAGGTTGCACTTTATAGTAATATTACATATTACACACTTTACTCCTACACACAAAATCATGACGTAGATATTTGTATTGGGATTCATATGAAAAAAGTAGCTTATCCTGCTTCATCGATCAGAGAATAAAACTTAGACGGTAAGATTTGAGAATTCATATAATAGAACACATTTATATAATCAAATTTGACTAACCTCTAGTCCAAAGAAGCACTCAATTAATTTGACCAACCTAATCAACTCCTCTTCACGCGGTTCCTACAGTAAATAAATAAATAAAATAAAACCCAACGACAACCATGAACGCATCTTCATCTTCAATTCTTCACCTGATATATATAGTTGATTATGATCAATTTTATTGTATTTTTCTGTGATATGATGATGGTGATTTGGTTTTGCTTGTTGATGACCCTCATCACTAAAGGTACCTCTGATCTTCTCCAATATAACTGCGTAAACAAAACTTCTTACACTCCTAACAGCACCTATAAAACCAACCTTCATTCTCTTCTCTCCAATCTTTATTCCAACGCCACCATAGACAATGGTTTCTACCACACCACAGTCGACACCGTGCACGGCATGTTCTTGTGCCGGGGCGACGTCTCCACGGACGTTTGCGGCGACTGTGTTGGATATGCCGGGAAAAGGATATTAGACCTTTGCCCCAACGAAACGACAGCTATTATTTGGTACGATAATTGCATGTTGCGTTACTCGGAGAAGTCTATGTTGGGGATATTAGACGAATCTGCCTCGTTAGCATGGAGAAACGATGATAATGATACACAACCAATTGCGTATATGAAGTTGGTGGGGAATTTGTTGGATCAGATAATCAGTCGAGCATCGAATGGTTCCGGCAAGAAATTTGTAGTGTTGGAAGCTAATTTTAGTCCCTTTGAGAGGGTGTATGCTCTTGGACAGTGTACCCCGGACCTCTCTAACGTTGATTGTCAGATATGCTTCAGAAATGTTATTGCAATGTTGCCTCGTTGCTGTTATGGAGCTGTGGGTGCTAGAGCTGTGTTCCCAAGCTGTAACGTTAGGTATGAGCTCTACCCTTTCTACAATCTCTCCGCCGTGGAAGCACCGGCACCGCCTCTGACCAATCCTCCTCCTCCTTCTCCTCCTCCACCACCACCAACTATGCTTGCCAATTCCGCTAGCAGCAAAGGTAAACTTATCTGGTGATTCTTTAACAAACTGGGGTGTTTGGTAAATAGTTGTTAGCTGATAACTATTAGCTGATTTGATTAGTGGGTTTGACTGTTTGACTAGTTGATAGCCGTAAAAAAAATCTTTTGTAAATTAGCTTATAGCTAATTATATGTAAAATGAATTTCTCAAAAAGCTGATTGAAAAAATTGTTTTGATCAGCTTTTTGAATTTTAGCATTTTGAAACAATAACTTGTTATGAAAAGCTAATTAATCAAACACTCATATTGATTGTTTAACCAAGTCAAACAGCTAATAGTGGGCAAATAAGTCAAAATTGACGGATAAGCTAATTATATTACCAAACAAAACATAGTGTTGGGTGGGGGTAAGAGAATTGAGTCCAGCATCCTACCATCTATATGTGGTGTTGACTGTTACACAATTATAAAGAAATAAAGTTGGGCATTATAACTTTTGTACATTTGGGTAATAAACGTTCGATTGTGACACATAGCTAGCAATATTTTATGGAAATTTGCAGGAGTTCTATATAATCCATAATCTTTCGATCTATTGATGCAGGGAATAAAAGAAAAGTGATTATTGCAGCATCTGTTGTGTCAATCACTGGGATATTACTCTTTGTTTTATGCTTCTGTTTCTTGAAAGTGAAAAGAGCAAAGAAATCCCATTCTAATGTGAAGGATACAACTACTGGTAATATAATGCAATCCCACCTAGATTGCTTGTGATTATCTTTCATCTATCATCTGTTCATGTTAGTAATAATCCTTTTACCATTTATATATTTGTGTAGGCATGAGTGAAATTGAAACAGAGAAGTCCATACAATATGATTTTAGTATTATTGAAGCTATCACGAATTGCTTCTCCCCTAATAATAAGATTGGTGAAGATGGATATGGCGTTATTTACAAGGCAAAGTCTAGTCTTTCAATGTGTAACATTGGATTTTGATTTTAGATTAATGAATTGTAATTGTTCACTGATAATTATATTATACATATTCTTGGTGCTCAGGGAAGGCATCCCGACGGGTCAGAGGTAGCGGTGAAGAGGCTATCAAGGAGTTTAACAAAAGGAGATGTAGACTTCAAAAATGAGATTGCATTGGTTGCCAAACTTCATCATAGAAATTTAGTAAGACTGGTGGGATTTTGCTTGCAAAGAGAAGAAAAGATACTCATCTATGAATTTATTCCTAACAAAAGTCTTTACTACTTCTTATTTGGTTAGTTTTAGACTTTAAAATGTTTTTTTTTTTATTTATCAATTATGGATTTTATTGATGTAGAGAGATAGAAATAGTAATCTGACTTGAGGGCTTAAATCTTGTTGACTATTATGCTGATCCAGAAAAGAAACAGCTATTGAATTGGCCCACTCGTTACAAGATCATAGGAGGAATAGCTCGGGGGCTCCTTTATCTTCATGAAGATTCCCGTTTCAAAATCGTTCATCACGACTTGAAAGCAAGCAACGTACAATTAGACGGAGATATGAATCCAAAAATATCTAACAGCGGTCTGGCAAGCATTTTTATGGTAGATCAAACTCAAATAAATACAAGTAAAGTTATCAGAACACAGTAAGTATTAATTTTCACAGATAAAAAGTACCATTAACCATTCTTCCTAAAGAAGCTTAGAAGTGTAGTTGTTCTTGTTTAATTCAACCCTTTATTAATGTTATGATTTTCAGTGGTTACATGTCTTCTAAATATGCTTTACATGGCTTGCTCTCTATGAAGTCTGACGTTTTCAACTTTGGAGTTCTACTATTGGAGATTATAACTGGAAAGAAAAACAGTTCTTTGTCAACGCAATCAACTAAAGCTCAAGATCTTCTTAGCTATGTGAGTATATACTAGAAATTAAAATTCATAACAAAAACTGAAAATCTCTGCTAAAGCACATTTTAATGAAACTGGTTAATGTTGCAGGCTTGGAAACATTGGAGGGAGGGCAGAGCATTAGACATGGTGGATCAAAGTCTTGGAGGTTTGTATTCGAGAAATGAAGTGATCCAATGTATCCATGTTGGGTTGTTGTGTGTCCAAGAAGAGGCTGATGATAGGCCAACAATGGCAAGTGTTGTGTTGATGCTAAATAGTCATTCTGCAACTAGGAGGACACCTAATCCACCTCTTAAATGGTGCCCAAGTGTTTGAACACGATTTATTTATTGTTTTACATTTTTCTATAAATTAAAAAGTGTATTAGTTTGGGATATAATCTAGCTAATTTCCTAACATAGTCAAACAAAAATAATAATTATTTCAAGGTTTGTTGTACACCCAAATCAACACGTACTGATGTCTTTGTCAATGTCAAAGTCTTCCCATGCATGATGGGGCGTAATTGTCTATGCAGCCCTTCAAACATTCTAACTTAGTGGGACCATTTACTAAGTCTTCGATCTGCCGTTTAAGTTGACAAAAAGATTTTATTTTTTTTAATGACAAGCCGCCGCTTCTTGATTTTTTTTTTGACTGCAATAGTATAAATTAGTTTAAATTATCTATAATTAATCAATTCAAATTTTAAAAAAAAAATCAATAAGTTATGTCTATTAAAAAAATGAACTTGATCGGGGTCCTCTCGAATTTCGGACGAGTTTTTGCTTTAATTTGAGAGATATTATTCGGTCGTTGGATGGCCGTAAGGCGAGACCATGCGTCTGCCGCTGTGGTGGCAGAGGATATAACCGGTTGGATTGTTTCTGCGCAACTACCAAGCAGGGCAGCAAGAATAATATGATCTTGCCGTAACCAATCCGTATGAGCCGGGTTCTTAGTTGTTAACGTAGTATCCAGGAATTCAGTGGGCTCTTTAGCAGTGCCATCAATATATCTTAATAGGCCAAGACCAATGAGTGTTGAGTGAACCTGGCGACGCCAAATTGGGAAATTCGCATCAGCGGATTGGGAAGTTGGTCGGGGTGGATATTTGGATGATAGGAGTAGAAGATGTGGTCGCCATATTAATTAATGAAGGGAGAGAGAAAAAAATTTAGAGATCTCGTGAGAGTATGGCTCTTAATACCATGTAAGAATTGAGAGAATGCGTATTCCAATATCAATTCACTGTACAACACAAGGTATTAAATAAAGGAGAGGCTAGTAACAACTCTAGACCAAATCTACAGGAGAATTAATAACAACTCAAACTTGCCAAAGACCTTGTGGTCTAGTGGCATCCGGTGTCCCGGTTAACACTCTCTCGATTCGAGCTTCAGGGGAGGCAACTGTTGACTCCTTGTGCTTCATTAAGTTGAGAAAGTAGCTATGAACAGATATTACATTGTAACAGAGTCAGTAACACTCAAAAAAAAAAAAAACAACTCAAACTTAATCAACAGACTAAACAAGGGAATAAATACTAATGCTTAATACCTTATAGTTATTAAATCAATAATCTTACGAATTTGATTGTGATAGTTCGGACAAATTAAAAGATATTGTTAGTCCACTAACAACATGCAAAGCTCGTCAGACTGAAAAGGTGGCCGATTGAGTATTGTCTTTCAGTCTATTTTTTCTTAATTTCAAAACTGTGGGATTTAAGTTTTTCGACGCAACAGCCAACAAGAATATAATTTATAACAAACTTACAGCACAAATGAATCATTCGCAATTCACACGAATCATACAGCAGAGCAGAGATTGATAATTGTGCACCTTCTATTGGGTCACATTTATGTGAGATCGTTTCACATATTCTTATTTATAAGATGGGTCGAGTTGAGTTGAAATAATATGCAAATGTCATATATATATGCTCAAATGTTATACTTATATGCTCAAATGTAATTAAGAATAAAATTTTGGAATAAGGTTCAAATTGGCCACTGAACGTAACCTAAAAGTGCAATTAGGCCACTGAACGAAAAAAATGTGCAATTAGGCCACTATACACTTCAAATGCACGCAATTTTACCTGATAGCAGGTTGCCTTCCATTTCATCAGGTTGTCTGCTTACAATGTTTTCATTTTCATTTGACAATATTGCAATGTTTTTTTTTTTTTTCATTTTTCACACACATTAATTTCATTATTGCAACTCTAAAGTATCATTTAATTCTACTACAATTTCATTTGACAATATATGTTATTGCATAAGCTCTATTTTTTCATTTTCATTTTCCACACACACTAATTTAATTATAATAACGCTAAAGTATAATTTAATTATATTACAATTTCATTTGACAATATATGTTATTGCATAAGCTCTATTCTTTCATTTTCATTTTCCACACACACTAATTTAATTATAATAACGCTAAAGTATAATTTTAATTAACCTCATGTTCATTTGATAACATATGTTATTATATGAGTTCTGTTTTTTAGTTTCACTTCCACACACACTAGTTTATTATATAGTAACACTAAAATATCATTTGACAATATACGTTATTGCTTAAACTCTTATTTTAGTTTTATTTTTCACACACATTAATTTCATTTTAATAACACTAAAGTATCATTTTAACTCTATTACAATTTTATTTGACAATCGTATTATATATATTGAACCATGATCCAGTATATAACAACTAATACTTGTTCAAATATAACTAGTAGACCGTTCCAAGACTGACCATCCTGGCCCTTATATCCAATATAATCCATCACTTACAACTCCTCCCTCGTATATGGACTCCATGTGCGCTGCTGACTGGTTTACATGCACTAGTTGGCCAAATTGCTCCAACATTTACTGTACTGTCCGTGTGCTGCTATTGAAACAATATATATTATTAAACTTGGGGCAAGCACATGGGTCGAGAGCAACACAATTAGTGTCACTAAAATAATAATAAACTTAAGGGCATGATATGAAGAGTAATTTTTTTTACGGTTGATATGAAAAGTAATTAAAACTTCAAATTGTCATTCTCTATAGTCAATCAAAATATAGATCTCAGAAAATAAAATAAATTGAATTAAGCACCAAAGTAATTTATAAAGCACTTGAAAGTAACATATTCCCCGTCACAAAAGCAATAATTAAATTACTTCTCAGCCTCGACTGTCAAGACTCCGAGCCCTGGAGTAGAGTCTCATGCTCAGCCAAGGCTGTCAAGACTCGAGGCCCCGATGTAGAGTCTCATGCTCAACCAAGACTGTCAAGATCGAACCCACATCTCAGCCTAGGCCCTGGCTACGGTCACCTAGGCTGAACTCCGGGCTCGGCCTAGGTCAAGTGAGTCGGGTGTGGTTAAGGTTGTTACAACTAATTTTCCTATTTACGGGGATGGTTGAGAAATAACTTTATATATATTCAATTGTCATTGTCTTGTTAAGACATCTTCAATCAATTTGTAATAGTATTACAATATTCCTAAAGACAATATTCTTGTCCTTTCTCATTGACATACTTGTTTTTACATTCATATATTATATCTTCATCATTATTCATTATTCTTTAATTATTAGGTTAAGTAATTCGGACTAAGCGACTAATGAGAAAACACCAAGCAATGAGAAAAACTTCCACTTTACCAAATTAAATAACATTCTTTGAATAAATATTGTAGGAGTTATGAATATTCTATAATGTACAACGAAGAACTTACATTTGACCAACCTCAACTCCTATTCACGCGGTTCCTAAAACATTAAAATAATACAACCATGCATCTTCAAATCTTCACCATATATACTTGATTGTGATAAACATTAAATAAAACGTACAACCATGCCGCATGTGATCTTGATTTGGTTTTGCTTGTTCATGAGCCTCATCACCAAAGGTGATTCTGATCCCACATATCATTGCCCAAATACAACTTCATACACTCCTAACAGCACATATAAAGCCAACCTCGATTCTCTTCTCTCCAATCTTTATTCCAATGCCACCCGACACAATACTAATGGTTTCTACTACACCACCGTCGGTTCCAACGACACCGTGTACGGCTTGTTCTTGTGCCGGGGCGACGTCGCCCCGGACGTTTGCGGCGGCTGCATTGGAGTTGCCCGTGAAAAGATATTGGAGCTTTGCAGCTATGGAAAGACCGCCATGATTTGGTACGGTAAGTGCATGTTGCGATACTCGGAGACGTCGATGTTGGGGATATTGGACCAGACGACGTCGTTTTATAAGAAAAACAGGAACGACACTCAACCGAATGAGTACATGCAGTTGGTGGGGAACGTGTTGGATCGGGTAACCACTCAGGCGGCGTCAAGTGGGTCTGCCAAGAAATTTGCGGTGTTAGAAGCTAATTTTAGCGCGTTTGAGAGGGTGTACGCTCTTGGACAGTGTACCCCTGACCTTTCTGTCTCAGATTGTCGGATATGCTTCAGAAATGTTATTGCATTGCTGCCTCGTTGCTGTTATGGAGCCGT
>NXFB01001305.1:0-12492 GCA_002525835.2 Ipomoea batatas
GTTTGATGAATGAAATGAATATGGAAGTGATCTATTTAAAGTGATGAGGAGGGTAAGACAGTCTTTAAGCTGTTGAGGAGGCAAAACCACATGATTGACACTGAGGAACCACATGGTTATGCTGTATGGGGCCTTTTAGCTTCAACCAGAAATGTATGGGATCTAGAGTGTGGCCATACATACATGAGGAACCACATGGTTATGCTCCCCAAATGGCCAAATTCCATTTACTTTCTTCTCTGATCTCTATCTTCATCTCTCATTTGGCTTGCTTTCTTCGAAAGACAGAAGTAGTTGAGCTTTCTCTATTTGTTCAATTTCATTGAAGCATGTGGGGAATGATGTTCAAAGGCAGGTCTTTATCTACAATGTTGTTTGGATGACAAAAATGTGTGGTAATGTCTCTTATCTTGCTAGCTGGCATGGCTGCCCACCCATCCAAATTTCTCTTAGCCACTCAATCCACCTCTCAAAGGATCTATATAATCACATATGAAGTTGTTATTCACCCCACTCAAATATTTCCTACAAAATACCTTGGTTCCTGCATTCTAAAATTGTTTCTATAGCATCTTTGGTTAACACTACTGCCTCTGCTTTAAGAAGAAACATCCCAGAATGGCGTTTAGTATGACTCGCATTCTCCGTGCTAAGCAGGGCCTCAGAAGGTCTTCTTCAAGAACAAACAGAGAAAGTGAGGTTCCTAAGGGGCACTTTGCAGTTTATGTTGGTGAGAGCGAGAAGAAGCGTTTTGTCATTCCAATTTCTTACTTGAAGGACACTTCTTTCCAAGACCTGCTAAGTCAAGCTGAGGAAGAATTTGGATTTGATCATCTAATGGGTGGACTCATAATACCTTGTCCAGAGGATATCTTCCTCAACATCATTTCTAGCTCGAGTAGATCTTGAGAGACTACAAACAGCTTAGATTAGTGGAGACAAATTTTGTAGAGAAGAGTTTTCTTGTACAGTTACTTGTTTCCCTTTTTGGTTGTCTCATTATCAGATTGGGAAAAGGATAAATCTTGAGAAAAATACAAACAGATTATTTTAGCAGAGAAAAATTTTGCACAAGAAATTTTTTGTAACATTTATTTCTGTCTATCTTCAGTTGTGTCTCATGATCAGATCAGGTGGCAAAATATAAATATCACTGGTTATATGGAAGCCTAATTTGCTGTAAATGTCTGTGAGCATAAATATAATATGTGCAGTCCAACTATCAGCTTAGCCTTTTAATTGAGATGGAGCACATGCTTTAATTTGATATCAAAGCCATGCAAAAGATCATGGGTTCGAATCTCCATCCACCGCACACTGCACATAAATATAATATGTGCAGTCCAACTATCAGCTTATGCTTTTAGTTGAGATGGAGCACATGCTTTAATTATGTCTATGTCTAAAATTCAGTTGTGCCTCATGTCCATATGCTTGAAAAAATATTGAGTCACAAGTAGCACTGAAAACCCTTTTGCTTTTGTAAATATATATGGCCATTTGTCATTGATGTTGCAAGTATTTCTTCTAGGAACATATTTAGGCCTCTTGAAACCATACTGCCATTTTAGGGAAAATAAGTAGAGACAAGAGTACTATAGAGGTTACATAGAAGAAATTATATCCCATCCATATTCAGCCATATATATACATATGAAAATGCATAGTTAAGAACATATATAAAGGAGCATTGTTCAGATTGTCTATATTTAAGCTGCACATAAATTCTGTTTGGTAGGCACGGGCACAGGCGTAGCCGTTTCTATGCTCATGCATGCTTACACTCCAGTGTGAAATATTTTTTAGGCACAGGCTCGTTTGTATTTAATCTCGCTTTTAGTCATTTTTATTTGATATTGACTCATAATTGAACCCTAGCTGCTCTTATTCATTTCCTTTCATATTTATACGTTAGATTATTAAGTTTAAATTTATACCCTTTAACATTTTGGAAGTTTTAATCTCGGATTTGAAGTTTGGATTCCATCATTTCACATTCTATTTTACAGAGTAATAGATAAGTTTCTACTTCTTTCTATCTCTTTCATTTATATATGTTATTCATGGTTTATATTTATGTTTTTGCTATGTTTATGCATATTATGTGTGGGTAATTAATTTATGAACTTGGGTTAGGGTTGTATTATCCATCTAGATGCTATATTATTGATTATTGCATTAAGGGAATTTTTGCATACCTATGGTTATTGAGTTTATGAAGAATTTGTAATTGTATTTTGTTAATGTTTGGTTTACAACATTCATTAGCATGCTAGCTTTTGAAGAATTCTTGACTACAACGAGAGTTAGGTTAAGATTTGAGCAAATATCAATTTTGGTCCTACGACTATTAGCAAAATAACAATTTTGGTCCACATGTTTCATTTCTACCAATTTTTGTCACACGACTATTGTTTAGTACCAATTTTGGTCCCACGACTATTGTTTTAGTGCTAAAATTCATCGCGCCGGTCACCCATCCGTTTAAAACGTGCCGAAATCTAAAATTTTTGAAGGTATTTTCGTCCTTTTCAACTCAATATCCCAATTTGAGCATGAATACAGAGATTTAAGCCCTAAGATCGATCACAATTCACAATTCTCCTCCTCAAATTAAGGTAAAATGAAGAGGAAAACTGCGAATTTTGATCGATTTTAGGACTTAAATCCATTTATTCATACTCAAATTAAGATATTAAGTTGAAAATGATGAAAATACGCTTAACAATTTTAGATTTTTGCACGTTTTAAACGGATGGGTGACCGGCGCAATAAATTTTGGCACTAAAACAATAGTTGTGGATGAAAATTGGTACTAAAACAATAGTCGTGGGACCAAAATTGGTAGAAATGAAACATGTGGACCAAAATTGTCATTTTGCTAATAGCCATGGGACCAAAATTGGCATTTGCTCGTTAAGATTTCAAGTCACTCCTGACATAAACTCTATTTCTTCCTATGAAAATAGGAGAAATTGGGAGCTTTTGATACTCTGTGTGCTTAATTGATGACTTGATACATCATAAGAGTGAAGCAATTCTTTGTTCTAATATTTGTTTATTGATCATGAGGGTGACTTATAGACTAAGATTCTTACAGGCATTCTCTCAATTTCTCGATTGTGTGAATTTTTCCCAATCCTTAGACTATATGTTTTGCATCTATGTGTTAACGTTTTCTAATGTGTTAATGTTTTGATCCATCTCATGTTTATATGTGTTTGTTATATCTTGTTTGATACTACCTCCGTCCCATTTTATTTGTCTGATTCGGTTAACGAGGCTTGACTGAAGTTATTTTTAATTCAATTTTTCATAATATTAAATTTGGTTTTAGTATATAAAATTTATATATTTAGAAACTACATTAAAAGTACTATTAAACACAAAAAATCAAATTCAAAAATAATTAAAAATTACTAAATAAAATAAGTAATGAAGAACGAGTTGGTTTGACCAATGAATAGTAAACATGACAGGTAAAATGGGACAGGGGAGTATTATTTAGCTTCTAGTTAATTGTCTAAGGCTAGTGATTAGTTGTTTGTAATTGCATACTACGTGTTATATATAATCTTCAATCTCAGAGAATGACATAACACATGTACGAGCATCGAAATTATTCTACATTATCACAAACTCAATTTCAGTTTTTTCAAATAACATGGTGGAAGCACCACCATAGCCAATTTAAATTTTAAGTTAGTAAATACTTACGAGTTTAAGAAACATATATAGAATTGATTACTTATACATGTGTAGTACATCATATTTGAGTTCTTGACTCAATGACATCAACATTTAAAATATTGTCAGGCCATTGAGTCCAACAAGGGACTGATGGAGGGGCATAACTCTTAAATATAAAGTTATACGACACAATATTAGCCTCAAATATCAAAATCAAAATCTTAAAATAACCAAAATATTGAATAATAGAAATATAATGTAAGAGATAAGTATATCTGTATTAAAGGTATGAATGAACCAACTCCACCCGTCCCAACTCTAAAAAAAAAAACTATTTTTAAGTTAGAGATTGAAATTAAGAAGGTAATACAATTGAGATTTAAATGTTATAAATTATATCTTTTCAAATCTTTCAAGTTCATCTATATTTTATTCAATTGAGATGTGTTGATTGACCAACCGCATCAAATCTTGTACACAAAAAGTGTCTCAACAATTTTTAGAGTTAAAAAACATTTAAAGGCATCTAGTAAGTACTCATTGGTACTAAATGTTAATTCAGATGCAATTGTAAATACATATAAGGAATTTGGCTTTGGGTCAAGGAAACACGTAGCAAGGAACAAGAACAAGTGGTTCAGACCATATAAACAAATCCGTTGTAGTCTAGTTGGTTAGGATACTCGGCTCTCACCCGAGAGACCCGGGTTCGATTCCCGGCAACGGAATTGTTTTTTCTCGTTTTCCTCAGTTTTGCACTTGACCCAGCTCTAGCTAGCTGGCTGCCCTCCCATCCAAATTTCTCTTGGCCACTCAATAATCCACCTCCCTAAGGATCTATATGAATATGAGTTGGTATTCACCCCACTCAACAACTTCCTCCACATAAACCTTATTGTCTGCCTTCACAAATCTTTTATATATCTTGCCTCTAATTTCAAGACAAACATTTGAGCATGGCAATTAGTATGGCAAACATTCTTTGTGCTAAGTAAGGCCTCAGAAGAACTTCTTCAAGAACAAACAGAGAAAGTGAGGTTCCAAAGGGGCACATTGCAGTTTATGTTGGCGAATGCGAAAAGAAGCGTTTTGTTATTCCAATGTCATACTTGAAAGACCCTTCGTTCCAAGACTTGCTTAATCAAGCTGAGGAGGAATTCGGGTTTGATCATTCAATGGGGGGACTCACAATACCTTGTCTGGAGGATACTTTCCTTGACATCATCTCTGGTTCAAGATGATTTTGAGTAACTACAAACAGCTTAGTTTAGTCAAGAAAATTTTTGCATAGGATGTATTCTTGTACAGTTTTCCCCAAATTTCAGCTGTCTCTTGATCAGCTTAGAAAATGTAAATTTCACTGATTATACAGAGGCCTATTGTGAACTAAATGTCTATATTTGCTCCATACTGTATGTATGCACACTCTAATTGTCTGTACTGTGTAGCTCTTATACATGGTTAATTACCCTATTAAAATCACCAGGGTAACTTATATGATTAAGAGATAACCAATGACTTCATGGAAAAACAGTATTGATTCTTGTCTGCTTTCTTCCTCAATCCATTCATGTCTGTAGTGTTTGTATAACCCTTCAATTTTTTGTATTTAAAGTAGAGCTGAGGTAGGGTAAAATTCTAAATGTGAATTTCAAGTTGTCTTCAAATGTAAAAGATGGATCCACACATACATTCTCATTCACATGTAAAAGATCAGATCAGATCCATCCATCCATGAAATAAAAACTAAAAAAATTCATATTACAGTCCTTAGTAACTGAGCTGAATTCCAAGTTGTAAGAATCAGAAATCAGAAATGGCATGGAGATCGAGTCTTGGTCTTGCATTTATGTCCATATTGCCATTTTTCCCTACAACGAAAACACAATTTCTACTCCCTAAGCTTCTCTAGTTCCGCTTGGCCGCTCAGATTTCCAACAGAACTCAGTAATGGCAGGCAATGTTATGGTTGTATTGACCATGTCATTCCCTCCCCTTGGCTGAATTTTCCCTTTTCCAAGGAACTCAATGCCAAATAGAGCTTAGCTTCCTCAAACTGTTTAGCAATAGAATAAGCATCAAATAGAGTCAAAGGATTGGCTGTCCTCACAAAGCACTTAATTATCTGTTTTTGATGAAGTGATTTTCAGTTAGCTAGGTGGGAATGTGGGATGAGCAATCAACATTTAATTTGGACCTTCAATTCCATACTTATTGGTATAGTCTTCCACTGTTCCAATCTGCCTCAAAAGTTTAAACTCAAGGTTAGCAGGACCAAACCTCTTGCACACATCCTCAGAAAATTCATACCAAAATGGTCAAGCAAAGCACATAACCCTCAAACCATGAATCAATTCTTCCTTTCACATAAAAGGCCACATATTCCATTTTAAGCTCTTCTAGCATTCCAAGTAACAAGAAAAAAAAATTTGTTAAACCAGCCTTCTAACCCACCCAATTGGATTTGTTCCATCAAAATCCGGGAATTGTAATTCCAGTAATCACTTCAATAAGGAAAGACAGTAATGTAGTTCAGAAAATATCAAGGAATCCGTTGTAGTCTAGTTGGTTAGGATACTCGGCTCTCACTTTCACACTAGCAACGTGATGTGGCAACTCAGCAACTGCCCCATTGTGCCTATCATTACATAAAAAATATTTCATTGCCAATATGCAAAATTAGCGTGCAGTGGTCGGAGATCAGACAGAAATTGTTCCATTATTAGTCTGTAGCTCATTTGTTCCTATGCAAAACTACAGAATGAGATATACATAACTTAGATGACATAAATGAATAATCTTTGTTATCAATATATCATATTATCGTGTCTAGCTTTAGGCATTTATTCCTATGCAAATGACATGTGTACATGATGATATTTTTGTGATTTATTATAAAATTAAAAAAAAATTATATTTTCATTGAGGTTTGTATATAGATTACATGCTTGAATCACCATATTAATGTGAATAGAAGGTATTTCGGCATGAAATCATCAAGTAGATATAGAGAAGAAATCAAATAGCTAGCTTGATCACTACAAGAATTGTGGGGTCATATGACTAGTGTTGGTAATCAATAAGGTTTGAGACATAATCTCCAACTTATTATTGTGAGAGTTAGGTACAATGGTATGTCTATTAAATTATACATTAAATTTATTTATGATTGATAGTCAATAAAAGTGAATAAACAAAATATGTCAAAATCTTTAATTTCTTTCAAAACATCAATGTGTTATTTATTTGAAGAGATTGTATATATTGTAAGCATGTATATTGAAAATAATGAGGTATATTTCTAAGGCATTCATGAACATGCTTATGTTTGCCTATAAATGTTTGAGATTTAATTAAGAATTGTTCAAGGCATAATTTAGTGTTCTATTTTTAAATAATTCTATTTTTGGATTGTATTGCTATTCGACATTATTTTATCATGTCTAATTGATGGAGTATAATTTAAGAGTTCCCATAGTTTAAAATTTGAGTTCATCATATTTTATTCCTCAATATTTCAAGCAAAAATTGAAAACCAAGTAAAACTATATAGACTGAGCTAAATTATCATATAAAAGGAAGTGTACTAAAGATGAAAGGGCAACGTCAAGTAGGTGAGTAATTTGAGTAAAATGGCAGGAAAACATGAAGAATCTGCTCTAACTTTTCAATGTTTGTTGTACCAATAAACTTGCAAAGCACCCTAAACAAAAATTACATTTCCAGTTTCCCTGTCCCACGATGCATTTGAATCAAATAACCCAGCATAAATTGTTCAAGAGAGACGCCATGAAATAAACTCAGGAATTATTCATTCATCAGCAGCACATAGTATCATAATAAATCCAAAATTCAAACCAATTCGATTCCTTCTCCCCTGATGGAATCGATCACAGCTTTGACCTTTCCATGATATCTCTGATCCCGTTTGAAGAATATAGAAACAGCAGGAACGCCTTTGACCCGCAATCGCTCCCCCAGCAGCTTGCCTATTTTTGCAGCAGCAGCAACATCCCTCGTGTTTTCTTTCGCTTCTATCATCCCCAACCTCAAGCCCTTCTCTTGTGTGCTGGCAGCTGCGGCAACTGTTGCAGTTGGCGTGTGGACTACTTGAGCATTCACATACTTGTTGGTGAAGTGCATCCTCAACACATACGGTTTGAGGAACTTTGTCACTCTTTCTGGTCTAACTGGTGGAGGAATAACCATTTCTGATTCATCACACAAAAAAACAATAAATTCAGTTTGCGCATAACTACTTATTCTGGGGTGACAATCATGCCAAGACTTCAAGGTTTTACTTGGTTTTCAATTTTGGGCTCGATATAGCATTAAGAATTAGAGTGCATTTCATACATCTAATGCTATTTTTTTAAAAAATAACATCCAATTCTGATGCATAAATGGTATACAACATCAGAATTCAGAAGGAACAGGGACATCATGTAAGACAACAATCCATTCAAATAGCAATCTCTAGCACGTAGTAAACTACAAAAAATGCATTAGAAAAATATGAAGATCCTTTAGGAAGAATAAAGCATCAGAAAGATCTATCCTTCCAAGAAGACAAAGTGAAGGATATGTACATTTCAAGGTTTGGGAGTGGGGGTTGAAATAAAGCTTCAGTATTATGTCGAGTAAATTTCAGATTTGGTCCTAGAACTCTAGCTTTAAGCTTAGTTTCATTTTGGTCCAAGTCTCAATTTAGTAAATAATGATGAATAGTTTAGGTTTCAATTTGGACATCAGACAAATCTCTTTGGCCAAATTGGATATAATTCCATCAACATGGGACTCCCACATGCACAAGGACAAGGATATTATAGGTATAACCACCCGAGGGAAATAATGGTGCAAAATATCAGATATAAGAAAATGAGACTGTTCTATAAATAATAGGGGGAAAAGAAAAGCAACAATAAATTGAAACCAAACTTAACTAGTAAGGACGAAACAGGAGAAATTGAACCATGACTAAAACTTTAGGTAAACAAATATCAAATTTATTTGCTGTATGCCCTGCCAAGAAGATGACTAAAGAGAAGGGTATCTTCTAGAGTCTAGGAGAGGGGATTTATCTTTTTCTTCATTTACTCTGAACTGGTAATCTTCAATATTCTCTCTTATATAGGTACATGGATATCTAATAAGTTGTCAGGGATTTTGTCCAAGGGAAAGTGGATCAACAACATTTGGTTTTGGTCACAGACTTTTCTTGCTTGTTGAGCTATCTGCAAGCTCTCTCAATTAGGTGAACGAGTGAATCCATATTTAATAGGTCGTCATGGAGTTTGCCCAAACAAATTTCAACCTATTGACTGTTCATTTATCAATAAAAGTACTACTCAATGTTTAAACAAGGTCATTTATTATCCTCACCCCTTGGTTAGGTGGAAGCATACATCATAACATTCATAGCACAAGAGCCATGAAAAGGTCCTAAAATGTGCAGGAAAAAGATAAAGGTTACATCAAAAACTACACATACTGACATACGTATGTATGTACGTATGTATATACATGCATAATGAGTGTTTTACTAATCAAGACAAATTTGAGTATTTAAAAGAACACAAAATGATTCTATGGATTAAAGATGTACTGCACATATTACGATGTATCTAAGCATTAGACTTTAAATTTGTATGCATAAACGAATATGCAATGGCTAATGCTTTATAAGCCAGTCCATAAACACTAATTTACTAATGTCTGGAATATACAAGACTGAATATAACCAGTTGATTCATATTAGTAGAATTCTCCATTACATATCCAACTAAACTCTTTAAGGTAAACTAGCAAAAGATATTAATCCCATATCTTAAGTTCATTTTAGATCCCTCTCAAGTCCCAAGTGTCATCCCACAGATGGGATTCATGATTCCTACTATAAGTCTATAACCATTGACTTAGGATTTTAGGTTTTATAGTACATAACATTTCAGCATCCTAAAATTTATGTCAATATTATCTGAAGCTAAGAAACCTTTTCTATTACTAACATAGTAACATATCATCTTTTATCATTAATCATACATAAAAAGTATATAAAACTCAAAGCAAAGAGAAAGTGAGAGTTTATTTCTACTATGTTTGGTTTGCACCACATTTCACCTAACCAGTTTTGTAAAACTCAACCTAGGGCCCTAGGCAGTGGCCTACGCGGAGTCAATGTTGGCCTTAGGCGGCCATTTACACACTAGTCCGACTAGGCGGTAAAACATTGCTGCTTAGAGTCACCTCGGAACAACCAATGGCCACTTTCAACCATTGCCTTGACTATCACTGACTGCCAACCAATTCAGAACTCGTAATTCACAAACACTCGAAGCAAAGCTTACCGGAGAACGGAAACTCTTGAAGCCTTGAACAGTTTGAGTAGTGGAAACCGACGGCTTTAATAGAGATCAGAAACTGGAGATCGGAAGCTTCACTTCTTCAGTCTTTCATTATCACAGCCTTACAGAGTTACAGGAGTGAGGAGGTGAGTCGGAGTGAGAGACTGAGAGAGGGTGACCGGTGAAAGGCGGGGAATGAGATATTGAGAGAGGCAGAGACCGGAGAGTGAAAGAGGGTGAGAGGTGACTAGGCGTTGGCATTTTTCGGTTTGGACCCGTTTTTTTTTTTCACGGATTCGACCCGTTTAAACCCGAAACGGGTCCAACCCGAATATGGACTGCAATATTTCGTAAAATACCGTTCGGGTTTCGGGTTTGCGAATTTTAATTCGAATCCGACCCGAAACCCGAGCTACTATATATATGCGAATATTCAGTCCCTCTTTACCTCTTGGCCACTTTCACTCTCTGCCTCAGACTCAACCCTCACTCCCTCAGCGCCTCTCGCCTCTCACCTCTCACCCTCTTTCCCTCTCCGGTCTCTGCCTCTCTCAATATCTCATTCCCCGCCTTTCACCGGTCACCCTCTCTCAGTCTCTTACTCCGACTCACCTCCTCACTCCTGTAACTCTGTAAGGCTGTGATAATGAAAGACTGAAGAAGTGAAGCTTCCGATCTCCAGTTTCTGATCTCTATTAAAGCCGTCGGTTTCCACTACTCAAACTATTCAAGGCTTCAAGAGTTTCCGTTCTCCGGTAAGCTTTGCATCGCCTCTTTACTTCTTTAGTCACCATAAACGTCTCTCAAAGTTGTCTCCTTCGATCTTCTGATCTCCATAAACGATTCTCTAATTTTTTTTTTTTCTGTACTTGGAGTTTTTTCAGTGACTCAACGTTCCTAAACCCTAGGCTGCAAGGGAACTAAGCTCTCACTCAAGGACTTGGCCGAAAGAAAAGGTAACCTCCATTCCTTCCTTTATTTATTTATTTTTGTAATATTAACTATTTAAATTAAAGGTTTTTTTTGGGTAATAGTTCATAGTTTCACTGCTTCAGAAGTTCAGAGTTCAGTCTTTCATTTGTGGGTAATATTTCTTAGTTTTTTAGTCTAACTATTTATGTGTATTTTACTATATATGTTATTATATATTTTACTCCACCAGTTAGTTTTAATTACTGTATTTTCTCATCTCAATTAGTAATAAGTATTAACTGTGTAATATTACTGCATTTTATATATTTTTGTATATGAACTTAAAGATTGTTTTGGGTAATATTTCTTAGTTTCATTGCTTCAGAATTCACTTTTCATTTTTGGGTAATATTAACTTGAAGCTGATAAATTGTTGATATTGTCTTTAGGTAATATGAAATTATGTATATCTGTATATGTTGTGTTGTGTTGTGTTACTATGTTACAGGAGAAACATTCCAGTTTCTGGAATGAGAAACTGGGAATTTTCATTCCAGTTTAACTCATTCCAGAAACTGGAATGTTATGTTTAAACTGGAACTTGAAATTCCAGTTTAAACTGGAGCTGGAATGCAATTCCAGTTTAAACTGGAAGGAAATTTTGTGTTTTTTGTTTGCTTTTGTGTATGTGATGTAGGTAAGTCTATAAGTCTATAACCATTGACTTAGGATTTTAGGTTTTATAGTACATAACATTTCAGCATCCTAAAATTTATGTCAATATTATCTGAAGCTAAGAAACCTTTTCTATTACTAACATAGTAACATATCATCTTTTTATCATTAATCATACATAAAAAGTATATAAAACTCAAAGCAAAGAGAAAGTGAGAGTTTATTTCTACTACGTTTGGTTTGCTCCACATTTCACCTAACCAGTTTTGTAAAACTCAACCTAGGGCCCTAGGCAGTGGCCTAGGCACTAGGCACCCTACGCCGAGTCAATGTTGACCTTAGGCGGCCATTTACACACTAGTCCGACTAGGCGGTAAAATATTGCTGCTTAGAGTCACCTCGGAACAACCAATGGCCACTTTCAACCATTGCCTTGACTATCACTGACTGCCAACCAATTCAGAACTCATAATTCACAAACACTCGTTGCTCACCCTTTCACCCTTCTCCTCTTTACTACTTGGTGCTCGTTTGAGTGAGGTAATCTTTTGGTCCCTGTCACCTAGTTTTCTATTTTACCCCGTAAGTAACCGCAAACTCGCAAAGAACTAAAGAATTCAAGGGGCATGGAAATTAGCCAAAAGCCTAGCCGGGCTTTAGAAAATTAGGCATGACATGCTATAGAAATCTAATCTAAGGCCTGAGCCTATGTAGGCCATTAAAAAAGGTTTTAAAGTAAGTATAGAACTATTTAAGGCCTAAAAATTTGAAAACAAAAAATTACACCTAATACAATGTCTTGAAAACCAATTATATACTTCTTTTCATTTTTTAAACTATATACTTCTGTTCATTTTTTTCTCCCCAAATT
>NXFB01001306.1:0-10857 GCA_002525835.2 Ipomoea batatas
TTTTTTTTTGATCAAAAAAAGGACGGGTGGTACCCGTGGGAGAAGAAAAGATCTACGAACTATTCTCCCGAACTCTGCGGTCGTAAGTAGCACGGGCCATGTCATGAAGATAGGCCTCCTCACTGATCATAGGACTAGAACAAAAATTCATCCATCCTTCCTGTTGGAGCGCACCCAGCTCTGCAAGAGCGTCTGCTACCATATTTTGCTCCCGATAGACCGCCTGAATGATAATGTTCCAATGTCTTCCCTTCCACCACTTAATCTCCTCAACGATCCATCTAATGGGTCCGTATAGCATGGTGTTGGTTTGGATCCACTCAACGACTTTCCTTGCATCCGATTGAATCTCAATATCCCTAATGCCCTTGTCCCATGCCCATTTCATTGCTTTCACAATAGCGGTGGCTTCCATCTCCTCCGGTGATGTGATCGCCAGACTGCTCGCAAACCTGTCAATCCATTGACCATTAGCATCTCTAATAACACCACCAATACCTGCTTTTTGGAGAACAACCTTGACGCTTCCATCTACGTTGATCGTGTGCCGACAGCAAGTGGAGGGGTTCCATCGAAGTCTCATCATCCGCTCTATAGCCTTACCACCGCCTGTGTTCATCTCTCTCATGAAAGCTCTGTTGATTTCATCATTCGCTTCCTTTATCCAAGCTGCTTTTCGTTGAACACTCATCTCTTCATCGTTAAAGATTGCATTGTTTCGCCATCTCCAGATCCACCATACCGTGATTGTGAACAAGCGAGGCCCGTCCCTGTCATCTGCATGGTTGTTTCCATATATGTTGCTGATCATCCATTGTTTGAGGTTCATCTGGTTCCACTCCCTCCTCTTCGCACTTCCAAAGATGGTCACCCATACTTCTTTAGCTTTACAACAGTCCTTGAGGATGTGCACAGTGGTTTCCTCACAGTCTGCACAGAACTTGCAATTTCCATCGCCCGTCATGCCTCTTTTTTTCCTTTCCGCGTTTCCCAGAACTCGGTCATGCAGAGCAATCCACATGAACGTTTTCATTTTACTTGGAACTTTGATCTTCCAAAGGTTCTTCCACATTGGGTCCTGCACGTTAGTCTCAGTGATTTTAATTAGCTTATAAACGGAATGAACTGAGAACTTACCCGAAGCTTCGAGCGCCCAGTAGAGTTCGTCGGGCTCGTCATCCTGCTCCAGTGCCACAAGCTCTAGTTTTTCCTTGATCTCCTCCGGTAGGAAATTTAACACCGCCCACTCCCAACCTGTAGTAGCGTCCCAGAGGTCTGCCACTCTTGCGTTGGTTATGTTGTCTTGTTGGGTCTCCGGCATAAAAGTGGATAGTGGCTTTTCATGGATCCATGGATCCTTCCATAATCTTGTTGCCTTTCTATTTCTCACGCTATACCGCACTCCATGTTGGATGAGTGGGAAAGCCATGCTGATTCCTCGCCATGCGTTAGAACTGCCATGCTTTGCATTAAAAATTTCCAACCCTTGTTTTCCATGGGCATATTTTTCTCTTATTACCTTCGCCCATAGGCTTTCACTTTCTTCCATGAGTCTCCACCCTAATTTGGCCATAAAAGCAAGATTGACGTCTTTCGAAGTCTTAATCCCCAGCCCTCCCTCTTCTTTTGGCATGGTCACAACATCCCATCGGATGAGGTGGCACTTTCTCTTCACTGGAGTTCCTCCCCATATAAAGCGGCGGATACGTTTATCAATCGCTTCCCAAATACCGGCGGGCATTAACATTGATTGCATGTTATAGTAAGGGATGGTTTGTAGAACATTTTGTGCGAGGACCTGTCTCCCGGCTAACGTGAGAAAACCGGTTTTCCATCCCTCCAATCTTGCATCAATTTTATCAAGAATTGGGGTGAACATGCTTGTTGTGACTCTACCATGGATCGATGGTACACCCAGGTATCTTCCCATGTTGGTAGTTGATGGCATGCCTGCAAGTTCAGTGATTCTATGTGCGTCTTCGACGCTCACATTCTTCGAAAAGAAGATTTGTGATTTGTTTATGCTGACACGTTGGCCCGAGGCTTTGCTAAATCTGTCTAGACATTCTTTGATCACCCTAATTTGATCCTGTGTGGCCTCTGCAAAAAGCACCAAATCGTCAGCAAAGAATAAATGGGTTAGTTTAGGACCATACCTTGAAGGGCTGATTCCTTTCCAGTTTCCCTTTCGCGTCTCATCTTTTATAATATGACTGAGACGCTCCATGCACATCACAAAGATATATGGAGAAATCGAGTCGCCCTGGCGGATACCCCGGGTTGGGATGATATCGTCGAGTTGCTTCCCGTTCCAAAGGATTCTCAAAGTAGAGGTCTCTACACAATTCATAATGTTTTTGGTCCATTTATCATTAAAACCAACTTCTTGGAGAGTGTCACGAATGAAGTCCCAATCCAGCCGGTCGTAGGCCTTTTCAAGATCTATTTTCAACATCATATGCCCAGTATTGCCTTGCTTAATCCGCATGGAATGAAGCACTTCTTGGTAAATCAGAATGTTGTCAGTGATTTGCCTTCCGGGGACAAAACTGCTCTGTTCTGGACCAATAATCTTCTTTAGGATGGGTTTGATTCTGTTCGTCAACGTCTTTGTGATTAGTTTATAAATCACATTGCAAAGGCTAATTGGCCGAAATTGTGATGCGTTTGTTGGATTCTCAATCTTCGGAATGAGGGCAATTAGTGTGTCATTCATGCCTTCCTCAAGAAAACCATTCTCCATGAACACCTTGATCTGCTTGATAACCGAAGGGCCGACTATATCCCATGTTTTTTGATAGAAGCATGCGTGATAACCATCGGGGCCCGGAGCTTTGAGAGGACTCATTTCAAAAAGGGCTTTTTTTATGTCAGCTGGGTTGATATCCCTATTAACCTCATCCCAATCCTCTTCTGTCAGGGTTGGAAAGAGGCCTCCGAGGGCGAACCTACAATCTGCCTCACTATCTTTTTTAAAGAGTCGGGAGAAGTGGTCTTGTATAGCACCCTCTGCTTCCTTTTCATCACTGAAAGGGCAACCATTAGTATCCAGAATTTGGGTTCTTCTCTGTTTGTTCTTTTTTATCATAGCTGATGCATGGTAGTAGGTTGTGTTTCGGTCCCCTGACGTTATCCATTGCTCTCGTGCTTGTTGGAACCACATTATCTCCTCTTGATGGAGGATTTCTTCCAACTCTTTTCTAACTTTCCTTTCCAGCTTAATGATTCCCGAGTGATTCACCCTGTCAAGTTGTTTCTGTATTCCCCCCAGTCTTCATTTATTTTTCTTCTCCAACAAATTATTGATTACACGTGGGAATCAAATTAAAGACGAAAAAGAATAGACATCATATGCAAATATTATAATTATACTTTAAATTTTAAATTAATGATAGTAATAGAATTAAGATTTAAACACGAATAATTCATTAATGCTAATTTAACATTAATGAATTCTTTGTATTTATGTATTTAGTTTAAAATTCTAATTATAATATTTGTAAATTGTTTTTTTTTTTTAATTTATTATAGTTCCTACACAGAAACAATAATTTATTGTAGAAAAAAATAAATAAAATACTTATTAACGGTAAATATGTTACCGGAATATATTTGATATAAGTGAAGTACAAGGTTCTAGTACAAAAGTAAGTGTGTGTTAGAAACAGAGCCGGAAACAGAGCCCCCCACTCTAACAACAGAGTCCACTACTTATACTATAATCAACGGCTCTTCTGGTGAATGTAACGGACTCATTATGTGTCGGGTAATAATGGTTAGAGCCGTTGGAGTAATGGTGGGGAGCCGCTGGAGTTATTCCCCTCTTCAATGCATGTGTTGGTGACCGTTAGACTTTCATGTGTCCGCCTCTTAGCTTGTAGCCGTTCCATCATGTGTTAGGCCTCTTCAATGCATGTGTTAGGTGCACCGGGTCGGATCCAGTACCTTGCCCAATTACTCTGTCGCTTATTTTAAGTGTAAAATGTCTATTTTTGATAATTTTAAAATAATTGAGTGATTAATATAAAATGCAAATACATGAATAATATAAAGAAAAAAAAATACTATAAGTATATAATACAGAAAAAAAGTGTCATTTAAAAAAAAAATCCAATATAATATTGACTTTGTCAATAGAAACTTACACGTCAGTGGGACCCATGAAGAGCTCCCATTCATCCCCCCTTACTATTTCTCACTCAAATCAATCCCTTTCCCAGATAATATTACACTTTCAATTGGAATCGGCTAGCTTCTCACTAGCTTCCTCGAACAACATCAGAACCTCCACTCTTATACTCCCTAAATAATAATTTTCACAACTTTTTTTTTTTTTTTTTGTCTAAAAAATCCCAATTGGCATATTAAAGGAAAAAGAAAAGAAAAGAAATTGATGTATGTACTATATAGAGTAAAATTTTAAAGATAAAGTTACAAAGATTAAAAATTTCACCAAAATCTTTACGATAATAATTTTTTTTAAAGAAAATTTGCACTTTTCGTCTCTAAGTTTTAGGGTAATTGTAGATCGAATTCGTCCCTAAATGTTGGTCATACTCACTTTTTGTTCCTAAGTGGCTAAGGTATCATTGATGTTGGTCACGTTGCACTTTTCGTCGTTTTACACTTTTACTAATAACACATTAGGGATGTAATTTGCAATTTTAGTATAACTTAGGGACGAAAAGTGAGTACAAAAAAAATGAAAGTGCAACGTCAATGATAACTTAGGAACTTAAAGTGAGTATGACCAACACTTAAGAACGAATTCTACAATTACTCTACTTATAACTTAAGTACGAAAAGTATAAATTTTTTCTAATTTTTTTAATTTATTAGTTACCGTGATTTTACCGACCTCACTCACGTTAGAAAAGAAATCTATTTATTAATCAAATACGAATGCAAATCATATAGTAAAATATTTTGGTAAAAAAAAAATTGTTCGATCCAAATTTTAGTTAAATGTTATAATTTTATTAGAAGAAAAAAATGATCGAAATAAAAGCCGATATTCGCTTTCTTCTGAATCAATCTTACATAACTAAGGAGTATAAGATAAAGTAAAAAGAGAGTATATATACTAATATTCCTTTGAAAATAATGTGAATTAAAAGACATTCCACTCTAAATTTATTTAGAGTCAAGTGGTGTAGTGTTGATGTAATATAATTTTTTTCATCTTGACTTTTTACAAATCAAAATTGGTGCCAAGTATAGATTTTAATTGGACAGTTTTATGCAAACAAAACTTGTACATTTTAATATCTGACATAATTTCAACTAATTAATTTGTAATAATTTTCTGAATGATAAATTTATATATATATATATATATATATAATATGAAATTTTCATTGATTTGAGCCGTTGATTTAGATTTGATTGACAACTCAGCTCTCACTACATGCTCAGACCTGATCTTGACCCTATATGCATGTGTGCGTGTTAAAAATGTAAAGTAATTTCAACCTTCAAGCTAAGATGATCAGATGAACAATAGTTAAAAATAAGGAAACAAATATGATGACATTTTGATAATTATTAAAAACTTCGAAAGTGCATTAGATCAATTTGATCGCGCATCTACTCATAACTAACAAATAACAATGTACTTTTACCTTTAAAAAAGTGCACTTAAATTTGTTGCACGATAACATATTATTAGTGCAACAACTTTAAATGTATTCTTTTTAGATTTTAAACACACAATTAATTATTCAAGAATACACTATCAACCTTGTCTAATAAAAACTAAAATTTAAACTATTTGAATTGGTTTTATATTTTGGCCTACCGTTTGACATCTCTTGCTGTAAAATTTGACTCATACAGCCATACTGCTGTAATAGTTCTTCTAGCTATTTTTGGGAAGCTTAATCATTCTTTAATTGTTCTCTGTCTCATTTTATGTGTCAAATTTAGTAATTGAGACTTAACTTTTTATTTTTAATTTTAAAAAATTATACTTTACATTCATAAGTTATAAGGTAATTGTAAGATTCGTCTATACTTGTTAGTTGTGCTCGCTTCTCATCCCTAAATTATAATTAATGTTACAAATTTTGTCATTTTCTAAAATGTGTGCTCATTTTTCGTCCCTAAAATATAAATGACATTATAAATTTCGTTTCTAATGTTTTAATAAAAAAAAAGATGAAATTTGCAAAATCAATAATAAATTAGGAACGAAAAATAAACACAACCAACAAGTAAGCAAGAATCCAACAATTAACCTATAACTTGAAGACAAAAATGCAATTTTTCCTTTATTTAACTTTTCATAATATTAAGGTTAGTATTAATACTTTTCAAAAAAAAATGTTAGTATTAGTATATGAAATTCATATATTTAGAAATTATATTAAAACTACTATTAAATCAGGCCAGTTGTCTCAGTGACAAGATTAGTTATGGTGTCCGACGGTAGAAACCTTTGAACTATTCTGAATAAAAAATACTATTAAACATAGAAAAGAAAAATTTAAAACACAAAAAAAAAAAAAACAAAAAGAAAAAATTATTTGACATGTAATTATAGTAAATATGACAGGTAAGATAAAACAAATAAAGTATTTATTAATAAATTTCTAGAAAAAAGGAAAACAAAAAAGGAATAAAATGTTAGACATTCCATCCACCAATAATAATATAATAAAATACTATGTCAAACTAGTGTTAAATTAAAATTAAACATAAATTGAAGTTTGAAGGTACATATATAGTTTGGACCCGTTGGTTGGTTCTAGCTGACTGGAGAATGTCTGCTCGCAACTAAGTCAAAGCATGTAATTTGTTTGGCTTCTATTCTGATCCGAAGATGATCCTTCTCCTCCCCGGGATGGATTCAATGAAACCCTACCCAGAAAAGCTTGAAGATGATGATCGCCATGGCTTTGGACTTGCTCAAACTGATGCAAATTATTATTATTATTATAACTTGGCGGCCTTGGAGGAACATTAAGGCTTTGTAGGTGTTGCGGCCCAAACGCCATGCCAAACGGCGGCGGCGGCGGCATAGTAAGGCCGCCGCCGGTGAACTGTTGGACCATGGCCCGGAAGTTGGAGGCGTCGGTGTTGAAGACGGTGGTGGGAGTTCTGCGGGACGCCCTGGACCGCCGCCGGACCGGTTTCGCCACCCGGCCCTCGGGGGTTAGGCCGTGAGATGAGGACGGCTCGGCGGCGGCGGCAGTGGCGACCGCCGTGGAGAAGGAGAGTTGGTTAGTGGCGGCGCTGAAAATGGGGTGTTGGGGTTGTGCGTTTTGTTGATAGAATGGGGGCCAGTCTGGGGTTAATGGCGTGGTTTCATTACTATCACTCATGAGAGAGAGAGAGAGAGAGACTTCAGTAAGAAGGAAAGAATGAATTCATAAGATGGGCATATGCATTTATAGAATAATAGTCAAACCAATGGGCCAAACATGATTCACATTTTCAAATAAAAATTATTTTTTAAATCCGGGAAAACTAAAATAAGAAGAAAAAAAAAACACACACAATTACTCCGCGCACACAGAATGATCGAGATCATGACACTAGTTGGACAAACTCTGAGTTAATAACTTAATATTATATGTGGTTCTCTAAGTATAATTATTTTGTCACGTTTAATCTTAAATATTTAGATTGATCATTCATGATCTTTCGACTGTCAAATTGTTATTATTCGTGGTCTAAGTTAACAATTCATGTCCTTCAACTATTAAATTTTAATCACCCATGGTCTTTTCAGGAGGACCACGACTCGGAGGACAACAGATAGTTTCTCTCATTGTGGTCTTTTGCCAACTAGAGTCATAAGTTAAGTTTCATCAAAAGCCTACATTTTTTAACCAACATGGTTGGTGGGTGGTTCAGCCTTAAGCATGAGGTTGGGTTCAATCCTCGGCCCACCAATGTGAATGGAGCAAACCACCCAACGGATGATTAGTCTTTTGATCTGACTATCGACTGGAGAGATACCTTTGTATTGCATTTTTACATATCATTAAATATATTTTGTAATTTTGCATGGTACACTTCTATATATAGTTGCAATAATTAACATCAAAATTAAAGGAAGATCCACAATCTATTCTTTCTAAATAATACATGGGTATGCTTAATTATTGACTATTGTAGGTTCAACATAAACTTCTTCAACTAACCTATTTAAGAGTATACTTTTGACGTCCATTTGATAAACAATGAAGTCTTTGTATGCAACATAGGCTAGGAAAATTCTGATTGCTTCAAGTCTTGCCATCGGTGCAAATGTCTCATCAAAATCTATTCCTTCTTCTTGTGAGTATCCCTTTGCTATAAGCCTAGCTTTATTCCTAACAATCACGCCGTCTTTGTTAGCGTTGTTACGGAAGACCCATTTTGTACCTACAACTAACAACATTGTGATCTTTTGGTCTTGGAACAATTCTCAAACGTCATTCCTTTTGAATTGATCAAGTTCCTATTGCAGGGCGTCAATCCAGCTATTGATCTTGAAGTGTCCGCATCTTCTACAATTGTAGCATAAATCTCTAATTTCTTATTCCTTTTCTTCACGTGGCTTCCATGGTGAAGCATTTTGATTTACTCGTGATGAATTTTTGAAGTCTCCTTTTCGCATAAACTTCTTGAATTTCCTAACAAGGAGAGCAAATTGTTCATCAGTAATAAAATCAACATTTTCTACCGACCTGGAAGTTGATGGTTGTTCGGCCATTAATGCATAATTTCGTGCTTCATGATCTTCTTTGATTCTAGCTTTCATCTTGAACTCGTACGCCTTGAGATTACTAAATAATTTATCCTTTGAGAGTGTTCTAAGATCTCGGTGATCTCACATGTCCGTGACCGTCATGTCCCATGCCGATGGTAATCTACGTATTCTTGCTTCCACGTCGACAATGCTTTCATTTGCAAGAATTTTAAAGTCTTCAAATTTATTCATGGGGATTGTAAGTTTGTTATCCTTCTCTTGCTCGTCACCTTCTCCGATCTTGATGAGAGTTTCTCAAATTTTCTTCGCGGTTGCACATTTTCATTTTTTTTTTTGAGAAAATGGTATCATCTACGACTTTGAAAATAATATCATTGGCCATGCTGTCATGATTATTCCAAATTCTATCGTCAGAAGTCCACTCCACTTTTGGCTTTTGAACATACTGAGGAGCATCAGGTGATAGAAGTGATGTCGTATTTACTTTCAATATTTCAAGAGGCCCAGTGGAAATTACTTCCTACATTTTATCGTGTAATGCCGATAAGTGTACTTGCATTCGAACTTTTCAATCATCAAATTTAGCAAATGAAAATAATAAAATTTGTGCTAAATCTATATGAATGAAGTAATCCAATCACACACTGTAATCCACAATTTCTTGGTTACAAGATACAAAATGAATTTATTTATGTGACTAAATTCAGTATATCCAAGATAGAAAATGAATTTATTTATGTGACTAAATTCACTATATCCACCATGGGAGTCCATCTTGATGTTTCTAATCTTCAATATTTGCTCGAATTCCAACTCCTTAATCAATTTAGCCTTTAAAATATAGTAGATGGGATTTGAACCTTAAACCTTAAGTAAGATTATTAAGTTTTTAACCACTCCATCTAGGCAAACTACTAGTAATTATTTTGGTCTTCATGCTATACTCATTTACTTCTACCACTACTTGATTTTCTAGTAATCTTCATGCAACTTGTATTGCTTCTTGCTTTCCTTTGAATTAGTTCCACTTACATACATGGTAAATCCTCTGAATAATTTCCTCAAATATTTCCTTTGGTCTTCTTGACACAAAAATAAACTTAGGCATAAAATTATAATACTAATAAAACAAAAGTGGGGGTTCTAAACTTCCAGTATATTTTGACATATCAAAATCTATTACGATATTCCTAACAACTTCTTTGACTTGAGATTTAATTTCGATCGCTCATCACCTGGAACAAGAACATAGCTTGGACAACCAAACACTCATAAATGACCACGTACAACTCACAGAATTACATGACCAAACTTCCTCTGGGACATTGCCACCAAGTGATATCTGTGGTGATCTATGATCAATAATATGTCATGTTCACTATTTCTGTCTAGAAACACTCAGAGAGCCCTGCTACGCTCATGCCCAAAACTATGCCATAATCAAATAACTTGAACTTCGTTACGCTCTAGTTACTCTGTTCTTATTCATTCCATCCAACACATGCATATCATCCTTCAGCACATATGAGGAACATACACAACATAAATTATATAGGAATATGATAAATGTAATTTATGAGAATATGTATTCAAAGTATTGATTAGTTAAGATTACACAAAAAGAAGAAAAAAAAAACTCTAACACGTAATTCGATTCCTTAACTTAAAAAGTTTAATAAGGTTATAAAACCCTTCTAAACAAAAAAAAAAAATAAAAATTCATGGCGCCTTGCTTCCACGTATTAACCTTGTCAACTCCAAATCTGTTCATAGATACTTTCTCAACTAAATGAAGCACAAAGAGCCAATATCGCCTCCACTAAGGCTCGAACCCAACTCACCCCTCCCATGTGGAGGTACAACTGGGTGTCATTAGACCACAAGGTGTTTGGCTTTAGTTAAGTGATCTAATTGCATCATTAATTGAACTTAGAAAACGAATTTAACATTTTTTTATAAAGTCACTTTTTCCGATTTATAAATTTTTTAAATAAATATATTACAGAGTAAAAAGTAGTAGTAGTAATAATAATAATAATAATAAAGCAAAAATTTGTGTGAGACCGTCTCATGGGTCTTAAACTGTAAGATGGGTCGGATCAATATAATTTGGGTCATGATTAGTATTATGAGTTGATCTTTAATTAATTTTTATGATC
>NXFB01001306.1:11165-21370 GCA_002525835.2 Ipomoea batatas
GGTATTTTCAATAATAAAGGATTTACAATTTCGTATGTTCTTTTGTATTTTTCTTCGATGTAAATAACAAATAGTATTTTAAACAGGTTTAAATCAAGTGTAAGCGTGAGGCATTTCATGAAAATTGATAAGGAATTCACAACTCAATATTCTTCTTCATATGAAAATTTGTTTAATCAGCTATATTGATTGTTATAAATGTTTAGTTAAATGAAAATCATCTTATACACTACTACAAGAAATTTCACATTTAGTGACAACATGAGTTGTCACCAAAACTTCACTATTAAAATTAGTGACCAATTTTTTGAAGTCGTCACCTGCTGTCACTCTATCCTCCATCACTATTGTAGTTGATAGGATAATTGGGCATGCAACACCCGACCCGAACCACAAGAAGACAAGACAGGCTCATAAAGTTAAACAGTCATCCGTTACACAAGAAGGATACATTGAAGAAGAGTTACTCCAACGGCTCCTTGGAGTCATTACCTGCACTCAGTGTAGATATTAAGCGACCGTTACAAGCACAGAACACTCGTTGTACCACAAGTATAAAAAGAAACCATGTTGTAAGAGGAAAAAGGGGCTCTGTTTTTCTTACACGCTATCTATTATACTGAAACACTATTGTACTCACTCATGGTACTTAACTAATAATACAAACTATATTTCGGTAACAATATTACCGTCATTGGTGCTCTTGTTGAGAGCTGAGCTCAAATCTCACACAAGCTCTACATATTAGAAAATATCCGCTTATCATTGGAGATAGCTCGATCAAGGTATACCAGCTCCCATGGATCTCATTACCTGAACTGCAACGGCTACCATGGCTAAAAGGGGGATCTTGAGGCGGTGTAGTAGGCCACCTCGGTGCCTTCCATGGCGGCCCGTCCACCTCCTCAAGTGGCGTCCGCTTCATCAAGTGTGTCTGTTTCCTCAAGTGGCGCCCGCCCATCAAGTGCACCTACCTCCTCAAGTAGCGTCCGCCTCACTAAGTGTGTCAAGCGGCGTCGGCCTCATCCAGTGCGTCCGCCTCCTCAAGTGGCGTCTGCCAGACTTCCAAGCAGCCTGGGTCTCAACCAACGAATCAACAAGAAGCTTGCACCAATTCAAATCCCGAATACGACGAACATCATCAAAGCACTGGAAATACATCTGATTGGCATATCCATTGCGCATACAGCAAACTAACGTAGTCAACACTAGCATACAAAAATGCCTCCTAAACAGTATTCCCCCATCAACAAGCTTCACCATCTGAGTGGATATCTTAGAAGCAGTCACATAATGCCTCTTCTTCTCAAACTTCCCCCTCCAATGTTGCAACAAGTTACTAATGTGCAACTTATCCCGCTTAACCATTTCAATACACCCACGAGGAAACCCTAGCACAAGCTCAACATCTCTCTCCTCCAGTGGCAATAACCTCCCACCCCCCAAATCAAACGCCCTCGCCTGGCCATCAAAATTAGACAACAACCAGTGCACTAAACAAGGAGGGCAGTCACCCACATTAAACTCCAACAAAGACCCAAAGCCCATATCCCTTATATCATCCTTCTGCTGACATGACAAATCTTTTAGCGCATCGACCAACACAACAGCAGGAGACCTAGTCTTAACCTTAGGAAAAGGTGACTCATCCTCACCCCCCAACACACCATCAGGGGCATTCAATTCAGGATCTTCTTGCATCGTACCCAGACCCACCAAAGGAGGCGATACAAAGTCATCATCACTAGACCCAATCTGAGATGCAACGTAATTCCGACGAGAGACCTTTGCCTTTTTACCTACAACACAGACATGAAAAACAACCACCCAAACACATATGTAAAGCTATACACCCATAAAGAATGCACAAGCACCACGAATATCAAAATAGGATCTTATAAATGCAAGATTCAATTAATTACAGCTTTAAAAAAAAAATTTAAGGCTGACACATGCAACCTTTAATACCTATATTTCATATTTCAAACCATTACAACATTGGAATCACATTCTGGAATGCGGATATCAGTTTTTTTGGGACCATATTACTGCCCAAACTGTGAGATTATGAGGAAATAAGAAACCGAAACTCACCACAAGCTATGAATCAAAATACGCACCAACCCAAGACCGAACCCACCACTTGTTAATCCGACTAACATGAACCTTACGAAAACCATAATCCCTAACTTCACTTCAACCTAAATCACACGCAAGCACACACCTAAATTCCACTACGCACTCACCGAATCCAACCCCAGATCATGGTTAAAACAAATGGAAAAATCATAAATTCACAGCAAAAAAAACAGAAGCAGGACATCAAGAATACAATAATACAACCCCCAATGAGAAATTCTTAACAAACCCGACAAACCCGACACACAACAACAAAAAATACAAAACAAGCAGCCGGCAAACTGCCAAAAGGCAAACAAAAACAAAGAAAGAAGCAAACTAATGCACGAAAACGACAAAAAAACCTAAACTGACACCTTTGGACGGTGGTCCCCGCCTTTTGCTCCGTGTAATTACCCCACCGACGACCATCGTTCTCCCCCAGAACCGCAGAAACGCATGGATGAACGGAATCAACACCTGAAAAACGCGATGGACGACGTGCGTAGCAGCTATTGGAGAGAAAATCGCAAAAACCCTAGCTTTAGACGGGCGAGTGACGCGAAATTCGGATCAAGCAAGCGCGTATCCCACCCAAATGTCTAAAATACCCCAAATAAAAATAAAAACAACCTGGTCTGAAGAAAAACGCGTGAAAAAAAAAAAAACTGAAAAACCCCATCCGCCCGTCCATCTCCAAGATCCAACAGCCATAATTAATCCATATGTTTGTATTTTAAGAGGTGTTTGTACATGAATGTAATTATATATATATATATATATATATATATATAATGGTCCTTAATCAGGTGAGAACTATGTTCCAGGTGAGAACGTAAGGACAAATCCAAACCACTGATCTAGTTGATCTAACGGTTGAAATAAATAAAATTTTGTAATATTTATGAAAATGACCCCGCTCATTTTAAAATTTTATAATATTTATGAAAATAACCCTGCTCATTTTTTACTTGATTTCGCATTCGTCAGATCTTGTAGATCAATGGTTTGGATTTGTCCTCACGTTCTCAATTGGGGGCATAGTTCTTATATGATTAGGATTCTATATATAATAGCCAATTTGCAAGAAATAAAATAATAAAATAATAGAATTGCATATATCATCAATACTTGAAGCCTTATATATAATACTTTATAACATAAATGTAGTATTGATGGGGATATATTGGAGTGGGCCAGGCCCATGAGGCATGAGGCTGGGTAAAGTAAGCCTAGGTGTTGACCCGACCCGTCTATGGGGTGGGGTATGTGACGTGCGTCGTGATTAATAATATTATTATTCTCATTTCTTCGTTAGGTATCATTATATATGGTTTGTGGTGGATCTGGTCCCAATAAAATCATCATTGGCACCGTCTGTAGAGCACGCTACAAAAAGCACATGTTCCTAGTCCTTACCAGTTTTATACAAGCCCAAGTACACCAAAATGGCCGAGTCGCAGAGCGTTAACTAACCTCGTAGGGTCAATGGGGAAGTGCGAAACACTGGTAGGCAAGCCCCACCTCCCTTCAAAGGTAGATATGCCTACATTAAAATTATCAGAGCCGGAAGGAGAGCCAAGAGGGCCCACTCTACCCCACTAGAGGTGGAAGTTGCCCTCGTACGCCGTGAGGTCGCTGCCACCATGAACGGGCTTCCAAGGAAAAACCCCGTAGCCTGGTAGGCCTAACTTACCCCGAGCTAAGCGTGGTACGAGGAGAAGTTTGCAGGTTTCCCTCGACCAAGAGTCTGGGTGGGGAAATGAGATTCCCAAGGAAATTCTCCGACCCACTGAGGAGTTTGAAGGTGAAAGCACATACCGCACCCTGATGGCGAAAGGGGCTCACTGTGGGTTTGCAGGCCCCGCCCGTGCAAGAGTGGCCTAGCCCGAGTGCTTGGTCAAGGAGGTGGATGCTAAGATCGCCGAGCTACTCCAATGGAAGGAATGGGGTGACCTCCCGGAGGTGCCCAAGATCGTTATAATCCCGCCATTCACCCAAAGAGTAATGAGAGAGCCCCCCCCCCTCCCAACTTCAAACTCCCGAGCATCAGGCGCTTCGATGGTTCCGAAGACCCGCATGAGCATATCATGGCTTACCAGGCCACCATGATGTTGGTAGGATCCTCCAAAGCGGCGATGTGTAGGGTTTTTTCTCAACCTTGGGAGGACAGGCGCAACGGTGGTTCACCAACTTGAAGGGTAACTCTATTGACTCTTTTCACGACATGGCAGTGAAATTTATTGTCCGCTTCATGAGGAGAAGGAAGGGTCGGAAGCACTTCACGCAGCTCACTACATTGAAGCAAGGGCCAGAAGAATCTTTGAGCTAGTTCCTAGTCCGCTAGAGAGCGGATGAGGCAGACATGGAAATCATAGATGATAGGTCCGCCATCGTGGTGTTTATAGATGCTCTAAAGGCAGGAGAACTCTATAAGACTTTAAGGCTTAAGACCCTATGCACATACGCTGCCCTCATGGCAAAGGCAGATAGGTACGCAGAAGTAGAGGAGGCAAACCGACTCAAAGGAGGTGGGGAGGAAAATCCCGCTAAGAAGTTTCGGGCGGAAGATTCCATCAAGAAAAGGGTCGAGCCCGCCAATGGAAAAGAATCTCTCAAGTAAGGGGAAAACTATGCCTGGTAACGGCCCCCAAAATTCCGTAGGAACCCAAAGGGTACTGCCCCCTTGGGCTCCTCATCCTCCCGCAAAGGCTCCGTTTGCAACCCCTCTCACCCCTCTTAAAGCCCGGCCTAGTGAGATATTAGGATACGTGGAGGAATGCCAAGTTGTGAAAGCTTCCAATCAGGGTTATGTGGCGGTCCCCGATCAGGAAAAGTACTGTCGATACCACCACCGATATGGACATAGCACGGATGAGTGATATGCTTTGCGAAAGGAAATAGAAGCACTCATCCAATTAGGCCAGCTAGGAAATTTCATTGATTGGAATATGATGCATCATGGGAAATTGGGAATGTATGGAAGGAGTCGGTCGAGCGCCTGTACTACCCTGCACCGCCTAGAGATAAATCCGCCAAGGAGCCCACAGATAAGGGCAAACACTGGTCATAAATGTGATTTTCGGGGGATAGTCTCCCACGTGGCCCGAAGAAGAATATGTGGGGTCGGTGGAGGAACCTCTTGTCCCTAGGAAGCAATAACTAGATAGTATTACCTTCTTTAATTGTAACCTCCCGAATAAGATAGTCTCAACCCGAGACGCCTTGGTCATCTTGATGGGAGTAAACATAATTGATGTGAGACAGGTCTTAGTGGACACATGGAGTAGTGTAAACGTGATGTACTACAATGCCTTCGTTAAGCTAGGGTTCGCCCAGGATCAACTCCGACTAGTCAAAACTCCACTCGCTGGGTTTACTGGGGATATTATTGAAACTGAAGAATCCGTACGGTTGCATGTGGAGTTAGGAGTCCCCCCCAAACATACGGGAAGTAGAGATAGATTTCGTGGCCATCCGGATAACTTGCGCCACAACATCATCTTGGAAAGGTCAGGGTTGCCGGATATGAAAGGAATTATATCGATGAAGCACCTGTGCCTAAAATTCCACACTCCCAAAGGGATCGTAGTAGTGCAAGGGTACCAGCATATGGCTTGGGAATGCTACCAATATGCTTGTCAAAGAAAAGGGGAAAAACAACTACCAGTGGGGAACAAGTAAGGAACTGTTTCGCAAGAATAAACCTTCGAGATAAACTTGGAGCAGGTGAAAAAGATTTCGCAAGAATATGCCTTCGAGTTATTTATATACGACTTGTATATACGTTCTCTTTATTTTCTTCAATAAAAGCTTATATTTGCTTTCACAACTATAACTTTCTTACTACTAACTTGGCATCAAGCCAAAAACCTTAAAAAAAAAAAGTACATGACGCTAGCATGAGGCAGCAAGCAGTCCACAGCCCTTAAAAGGCGGTGTTTTCGAGCCTACAGGACGTGATCCCTTAAACTCAACGAATACCCCAATGTACTCGGGCATGCAGGGAAAGGTACACAACCTAACGTGCAAATCGAAGAAGGTGCATGTCGCTAGCATGAGGCACCAGGCAGTCCACAACCCTTAAAATGCAGTGTTTTCGCGCCTACGGGACGCGATCCCTTAAAAGGCGGTGTTTTCGAGCCCACACAATATAGGTGTAAAGAGTTGCAACCAATTAAAATATCTTGAAGTGAAAAGAATCTTGATAGAAGGTATTGCATAACAATTAGGGATGAAAATCACAATTACCAATAAATTAGGGACGGAAAGAGTAACATGAATAAAAGTTTAAGGATAAAATATGAACACAAACAAGAACTAATAAGAACAAAAATAACTATTACCTAATAAATAAATTAAAGATAAAAATTACGATTCTCTCATAAATTTATTAACTGACTCAACAAATTAAACGAAAAAGTGAGTGTCACAATTTTTCTTGATAAAATAAAAATATGTGATGGAAATAATACTCCTAAACATCGAATACAATATAGTAATTTGATATTTTAATTAGGGCAAAAACTTGTGTGAGACCATCTCACAGTAAGACAGGTCGGATTAGATCGAGTCAAGATAAAAATGTGATACTTATACGCACAAATGTCATACTTATATGCTTAAATGTAATACTAATTAGGAATAAAAAAAATTTGTTACTTATTATGGTAAATATAGTACTTTTAAGGAAAAATGTAATACTTTTACATTTCGATATAAAAGTATTACATTTTTCCTCAAAAGTATTATATTTTTCCCTATAAGTAAGGGGAACATTACTTATTATGGAAAATGTAATACTTTTTATGAAAAATATAATATTTTTGCATCAAAATACAAAATTATTACTATAAATTTTTCTTCAAAAGTATTACATTTTCCCTTATAAATGACAAAAATTTTATTCCTGATTAGTATTATATTTGAACATATAAGTATGACATTTGAGCATATAAATATGATAATTGCATGTTGATTCAACCCGACCCGACTCGTCTCATGAATAAGGATCCGTAAGACAGTCTCATACAAGTGTGTACCACTCGCTTGGCACCCAACAAAGACAAACGTGATTGTAATTTGCGGTCAAAGAAAGACAAATTCTATAGACACATATGATAATTAAAAGTTAATGTGATATGGTACTCCGAGTATATAGTGAATTTGTCACGTTAGTTCTAAATTTTCAAATTGATCATCTATAGTCCTTCGATTTTCAAATTGTTACCACCCGTGGTCCTAGTTTTATCATCCACGGTCCTTTAGCTTTTAAAATTTAACCAGCCGTGGTCTTCCTAGAAGGACCATGTGCAGGTAAAATTTGATAGTTGAAGGACCATGGTTGATTAACTTAGACCATGAATGATAATAATTTTAAAGTCTAAGAATTGCAAGTAGTCAACTTAAAAATTTAAGATTAAACGTGACAAAATTATTATAGTTAGAGTAGTTCAAATGGTATTAACTCATAATTAAAGTAGTAAAACTTAAAAGAAGGCATTGCATGAACTCCGAAAGAAAGAGTTAGTTGCATTTAAAGAGAAAAGGAAGGCAAGCACGTTGGTTTTGACTGGAAAATGAATTCTATTTGGTTGTCCGCTTTCGCATAAATTGCGGATGCTCCGTTACTCATGCACTGCATTATGTTCATACTTGGACTTTGACTGGACTTCCCAGGGAATTGAAAATTTGAAACATCCATGATCCACCCATGTGCTTTGGAATTTAGGCTTACTCCCTGCGTGCTTAGTTTGTTGGTTCAATAAGTAGTATTTAAGAGAAAAGATCAATGTTCAAACATGACAGCGGTAATATAGAGATTACGTCTGTAGTGGACAGATCTCTTATGCGCACCGACATTTGATCATGTCTACTGAGTCACTAAGTCAGATCACCGTGATTTACCTTCTCTCACATATTCTGTCGGGTCGAGTCTTTAGAGTTGGGAATCCAACCTTTTGGTAAAAGGACTTTAGGCTTGCTCATCTTACTTTTTATTTTTTCTAAGGAAAAAAGTGTCAAATAAATTACTGAAGTTATTGCTTTTGTGTAATTGAGTCACTAAACCAGAAAAGTATACAATTGAATAATTAAACAAGCAAAATATGTGCAATTTGAATTTTTTAAATTTCTTTTAATGCAATTTGAGTTGGTCGAAAGCATTTCAATCTTTTTCCCCAACTTGTTTGATAGTTCAATTGCATACTTTTTAAAGTTCAGTGACCTAATTGAACAGAAATGATAAGTTCAGTGACCTATTTGACATTTTTTTTTCTTTTTCGAGATACCCGAGAGACAAAAGAGAAAAATGTTAGCAACTATTGTCCTTGGACGATGAGCACTAAGAAAATCTTAAAGTAAAAATTTATTCTAGTTGTATTGTTATAACTGACAGACTATACGATCAATTCTCCAATTTTATTCTCTATATATAAACATGTGAACCTCGAATCTCATCTTACTTTTTATTACAGTGGAAAATTCATTGCACATACATGTTAAAATTAATTAATTATTAAATTTTAATTTAATAAAAAGGAATGATATTTTAGTTTTTTCAATTGTAATTATAATGTTAATTAATTTATTTTTTATGTTATTTGTGTCACATGTATGCTCATTAGCCTCTAAATTTTTAAATTAAAGAGGAGACCAATTTGATTGCAAATGTAACCAAACCTAGAGATTGAATCCACCACCTCACTTCATTAAGAACCTAACTTATATAATAAATAATTAACAGATAAATTTACACCATAATTACAATTAAAACAAATTAAATGCATTAATTTCTCTAAGATAATTTGTTATAACATGTTATGTGAAATGAAATTTTTACTATTAAAGTACATATAGTATTTCTCCTTCGAACAAAAAGGTTGAGAATGGAACTTCAGTATAGAAGAGGCACCTAAAAATATGCATGATACTATTTATGATAGAGAGAACACTTAGCTTGTTGGCCCCTGGAGGAGAAAATTCATTTCTAGTTGCCAACAAGCAATTGGTCATCATATCTCGTAAATTAGATCTCTTTTAGGGCATCTATATCAATAATTTTTTGGGATAATGTCAGATTTAATGCCATGGTGGCAAGAAAGAAGAGAGGAGAGAGAGAGGGTGGAGAGCTCCTGTAAAACATGGGTGTTTGGAACAGTGCAAAAGGAAGGAAAGGAAGTCTGTTGTGCGCGTTCAGCGCACAGCAGGCGCGTGCAATGCAGGTGGGCGCGTCAGGCGCGCTGGATAGAGTCTTTTTTTTAATCATATTTGTTTTTTCTTTTCCTCCCTCCCATTTTCTCTTTCCTAATCACACTTACAAAAACTCTTCAATAACCGCGAAAAAACTCCATTGATAAGGATGATCTTAGATTGGTTAGATTATTATTAATGACCTACTCAAACTAGAAGATAGATGTTTGAAAGGTCAAGTCTAACAATCTGTTATCAAAATGTGACAATAATTGTTATGTAGGTATAAGAAAATAAAGTTACACATTCATTATTAGTTATAGCTTTCAACTAAGTATATATACTCGGAAGACTCCATATGGCATTAACTCTTAATTAAAATATGAAAAATTTAATCATTTAAGCTAAAAAAAATCTTGAAGACAAGCAAAAACTTAATAAACTAATATGAGCAAAACTGCGTTCATTTGTGCATTATCATACGCTTTTATCGCTCTCCAATAATAGAGGGTGAATAAAAACACTAAAATTAGGAGGGATGCAATTGTAGGTTCAATGGAACCCAACATAGGCTAGAGGAGAATATTATTGTAGTGCTTATAATCATCGCTCCACCATTCACCAGCCAAATTATGAGTGAATCTTTCATTGTGGACTTTATAGTTTCAACAATGAATAAATACGACGGAAAACGCAAACCTTCTACAGTATCTTATCACTTATCAGGGGTAAGTGGTTTGGGGCAAATTATGCCGTGGACCCAGGTCCACCTTGCAAGGTGGACCTGGGTCCAAAACTACGTCGTTTTATCTCTTTCTTAAAAAACAAAAAAATTAGTAAACACATTGCTGAATTAGAGTTGCCCAAAAATGTGTGAATGTAGAGGTTTCAAAGTG
>NXFB01001312.1:8258-22426 GCA_002525835.2 Ipomoea batatas
CAAGTAATCCATCTAATTTGATGACATGGAAAAATAAAATTAGAAAAAATGATGACATGTTATTTATGTGGATGTTTTGGATGATTTCTACCCTATTTCATTAATGAAAAAAATAATTTCTTACAATGAAATAGGGTAGAAATCAAAATTGCTATATAAAGTTTTAACTATAGTGTATGTATAGCGGGGTATTCACTATCGTTCGGCAATGAGATTTAATGGAAATCGATATATGAAAATTAAATTACTTTTATAATAACTTAAGATATTGTATTGGATAAATTTTATTTTATTTTAAAAATAAATTAATATTTTTGGATAATTGAATAACTTAAGATATTGTATTTTTGGATGATTTCTTGCATTGAAATAGGACCGAGATCAAAGTTGCTATATAAAGTTTCAACTACAGTGTACTGTGTATGTATAGCAGGGCATTCAATGTCGTTCAACAATGAGATTCCATGAAAATCGATATATGAAAATTAAATTAAATTATTTTTATTTTTTAAAAAATAATTTAATTTTCATATATCGATTTTCATGGAATTTCATTGCCGAACAACTTTGAATACCCCACTATACATACACATTAGTGCAGTACACTTTAATTAAAACATTATATAACATCTTTGATTTGTGCCCTATTTCATTGCAAGCGATCATTTTCTTCATTAATGAAATAGGGTAAAATCATCCAAAACATTCATATAAATAACATGTCATCATTTTTTATTATTTTATTTTTCCATGTCAACAAATTAGATGGGTTACTTGTTAGAAATAGGCTACAAATTCTAGATGAAAAATAATTAGGAGTATAATGACTTAGATGGACCATATTTTAATTCATGGTGCTGGATGAACAATACATGGGTCTATTTGACCCTTTTGCCTAAAAAATATTAAAGTGTGGACATTGTGATTAGAGTTTGTAACGGTTGTAACGGTCAGCATTATTATTGTCACTATTATTAGTATATTATATATATGTTGTACCCCCATTTGTAAGTATGATGATGATGATGTGAATGAAATGAAAGATTACACTACTATTCTCTTCTTCCTTTTGTTTGTACGGTTTCTATTACAAATATGGTCCGTTTCTCGGAGATGGCTACGGGCTAAAGGCAATAATCACACAACACGTTATCAACAGGCTCAACCTCACCTCTATGAACGGTAATTTTATGCGCTTTTTCTATGCAAGTTATATTTGTTCGAGCACAATAATCTCTACCTAGTTAATTAATTTACCTAGTTGATAAATTTTGAATATGTATGCAATTTAAATATAATAATTCTTTTAAGTTCATACATATATGCTTGATTTTCCTTTATAGTGTGTATATACCTATATTCTATATGAATAAATACATTTATTCTTTGAAATATTTCTCATAATATTTTTTTTACAAATATATTTTGAAATGTTGAAATTCTCTCGAGATATTTCTCAACATTACAGATATTGCAAATATTACAAATACATTTTGTATTATAAATATTTTTTTTGAATTTTTTTTAATGTATACATATTCTTGCAATATGTGAATGATTTTCAAATGGATTAAAAAAATGTAAGAAAATTTTTCACAGCATATTCCAGTTTTGATTATGTATGTTCTTGACAAACAAACAAAAAGGCCATTTGGGCTATTTCATCTACAGTTTCAAACATAATTTCATGGTGTGTGTGCGCGTGTGTGTGTATAGTGTGATCCTCAAATGCTATGTCATGGTAATAGTTCTTACCTCCCTTTGAAGTCATGTCAAGAAAAGCTTGAAGTTTTAAAGACCTTCTATCAAATCAAAACTATGCCATATGCATATATACATACATACCGTAAGTTTTTTTTTTTTTTTTTGAAAAGAAGAACAACAATATTTTCTTCTTTTAACGAGGTTTTCTCATCGCCTATGACCCTAGCCGGCAAAGAACCACAAGGAGGTAAACCAACCTAGGTTATCCATAGCTGACCGGCTCAAACTCACGGGAGGATCGAACCTCCAACCTCTCGACTGTAGGTAGAGCACTCTTACCACTTGGGCTGTCCTTACGGACAAATGACAATATTTTCTTTCTCCCATGAATGGTTGCGCGGGAGACGACAGAGTTGGTTTCCTGGCGGAGCATCGCGACAATAGGTGATGAGGTTGGATTTCCCGGCTCGTTGCATCTTTTTCTCCTCTGATCTGCGTTCTCGTCGGCGGTGACGGTGTCGTTTCGTCATTCGTATATCGGCTGTGGCCTGGTCACCATTTGCGATGACGACAACGTTGACTGCGACGGAGAGGACCTCCGATCTCTGGCTCGACTACAGGCGGATGGCTACAATCTCCGACCGACTTCCTTTAGGTGATGTCGGTGACGGTTGGCTACGGTTGGTTTCCTTTCCGGCAACCTCTCTCTCTCTCATGTATGACTATTGCTAAAAAAAATGGCAGTTAGGGTTCATGTTCTAGGCAAATTATATTGTGCACCACGGTGCACATAACAATGTGCACCACGTACCTAAACGAAGTCGTTTTGAGCATTGTAAACTAATCGTCCGTCTTTTTTGGAAATCACGTTTCCCGTTTCGGCCGGTCTCTGTATTTATGTTAATATTCTGTGTATTCCAGGCAATCATTCTGTGTATTCTAGGCAATTGTTCTGTGTATTATGGGCAACCGTTATGTGTATTCATGTTAGTAACACATGTTGTGATGTGTGTGTGCATTCGAATGTTTAGGAGGATGAGTTATGTGTATTTTGTGTAAATATTATGTGTATTCATGTTATTAACACAAGTTGTGATGTGTTTGTGCATTCGAATGTTAGGAGGATGAGTTCTGTGTATTTTGCGTCAATATTCTGTGTATTATGGGCAAACATTCTGTGTATTCTAGGCAAACGTTCTGTGTATTCTATATAATGATTATGTGTATTATAGATAACGAATTCCCTGGAGTCATTCGCGTCCACTAACATCTGTGTATTTTGTGTCAATATTCTGTGTATTCTGGGCAAACATTCTGTGTATTCTAGACAAATGTTCTGTGTATTATAGATAATGATTATGTGTATTATAGATAATGAATTCCTTGAGTCATTCGCGTCTGCGTCTACTAACACCAAAACGACGTCGTTTTACGTACGTGGTGCACATTGCTATGTGCACCGTGGTGCAGGGTATAACGATTGCATGTTCTATGCATATATGATCAAATCATAGCCTGGATCCTTTTTGGTTGGGCTGGGTCGTCTGGCCCAATTTGGCTAGATGGTCCACTTTAATTAAAAAAAAAAATTAGGCCTATTATTGTTGTTAGTCTCAAATCATAGATCAAGGTGATGAATTCTTTTGGATCAATTCATTTGGGCCTCTTGATTATTTAAGGTTTTGGGACTAACTTTAAATTCTAGGCCTAATTAATTATTAGTTTTTCTTTCAATCATTATTGCATGGACCATGGTTCACACAGCTGTGTGGACCAAAAATAAAAAGTACATTATTTTTGTACTGAAGGTACATTATTTTTGTACTGTAGGTACATTATTTTTATACTGTATGTACATTATTTGATAGTATATATCAAATAATGTACATACAGTATAAAAATAATGTACCTTCAGTACAAAAATAATGTATTTTTTATTTTTGGTCCACACAGCTGTGTGGACCATGGTCCATGCAATAACTTGCCTTTTTCTTTAGGGCTTATTCATTAAGAAATTCTATTCAATTATAATTCAATATTTAAGTATTGCAATTTATTTATGTTATATGAGCTCTTCAAGTTTAGTAATCTGCTTAATCCTATTATGCTTTGTATATTTAATTTATTACTGTGAATATGCATATAGAATAGCATGTTTAAGTATGCCTTAGTGCCTTTAGAAAGGATTTAGCATTAAGGAATGATTTTGCATATTATTGTTTGTCGTTTGTGTCAAATCGAAAGGCACATTAAAGAATCCTAATACCTTCCTGCAACGGATCCTTATGCCCTATAGAAGTTCCCAAAGGATAATTTTGACTAGTATGATAGACGCCAAAATTACCTAACTTATTGAAACTAATTAAGAAAGGTTATTGCCAAACAAATGTTTTAAAGGACTCAATCTATGGTATTTTTACATTAATGTGCTAACAATTATAAAAGTGCTTTGCGTGGTATGTCTTAAAGGATTTTTACAGGTTTGAAGACTTAGATTAACTAAGGAAGACATGTACGACGAAAGAGGAACAAACCCGACCTTGGTGCACGCAAAGACCAATCCCGAGACAGCAAATGAAACGAAGATAAGGAAATTCCCCGTCCACGCCCCATTCACGCGTGTAGCATGCGTGGACGAATTCCAGTAGGTCTCTACGCATGCCTACACGCGTGAAGGCCACGTGACCCTGCACCAGAATTCTGCGCGAAGTTTAGTATAAAAGGAACATTTCAGCTTGGAGAGGGAGGACTTTTTCATAATTTTTACTTCTCATTTTTAGATTAGGGTTAGAGAGAATTTGGAGGAGGAATGAGAGGATTCTTGGATTGCCATTGTTTACAACTCATTTTAGGTATACTCTTTCTTTACTCTTATTTGATTTCTCTTTGAATCTCTCTCTTGAATCTTTTCTTCTTTTAAATTCCATTGCTTTCTCTATTGCTTTTGTGATTACATCTCGATCTTAAAAAGCTATGATGTTGATGAGGCCTATGAAGGGCTAGATTTTAGGATGAGGGCTAGGATGGATGGAGATTTTGTATTCATGATTTGAAATGTTTGAATGAGATTTGATTTCCTTTGATTTATTGAAATTGTGTGTATGTTTATGAATGTTCTTGTTGGATCGAGGGCCCCGATCCCTTCAAGGGTTTAGGATCACCCATTTGGCGAGATATCGCAATTGGGTGAGAGCCCACTGCTCACATCTCCCGCCCTCAATCTGTGAAGATGAGGCCCGGAGGGAACTCGTAAGCAAGGTGTTTGATAAAATTTCCCAACCGATTGAGGATTGGGAGCTTGAGTGTGACGCTACTCAGGAATGTGTTCCGAGCTCCTTCAATCAAATCAAACGGGAAAACCAAGCCTCTCTTGTATGAAATGAAGCAAACTCCATTAGATTTTAGCCCCATCCGTTCTTTCTTTCTTAGTAATTCCTTAGTTTACCCAACTTTGCACACATGCTATTAGGTCTCACTCCACTCTATTTCTTTTCCTTTGTATTGCCTAAACAATGATGGATAGGAAACTTGTACTCTCCAATTTGTCATCCTCGAGAGATCGACACTCGGGGAGCATAGACTTTTCGTTTTAACACATTTCATTCCACCTACACCACGACTAAAACTACACCTTCAAAATGGCGACGTTGTCGGGGATGGCAAACAGTGTAGTTTAAAGTTTTACTATCTTGAATTGTTTAGACAACTTGTTTGATTTATTTTCTTTTTGCTTTTTTTTTTTAAATTGTCTACACTTTCACACCTATACACACACACCTTGAGCTAATTTGTGAAAGGAACTACCTCTTGTGCTCTGATTCTCTGTTTGAACACTTGATTGTAGGTTCTCTGTCACACAAACATGGATCCACCCCAACATGACGAAAGAGCCTACTACAGTCATCCACCCTATGGAAGAGATCCCTACTATCCACCACCGCATCAACCTTATCCACCCCCACAATACTATCACCATTACCCTTTTTCTTACCTACCCTCTTATCACTATCCCGTACCACCACCGCCGTCATATTACCATGAACAAGCCTATGCGACACGTCACTACTTACCACCAAGACATCCTACTCATGAAATACCTCCAAATTACCCTCCGATACCCAAAAGTGATCAAAACACTGTTGAACAACACTTGAATAATTTTATACGCGTGACAAGGGAAGAGAATGCCAAACTTAAAGAGACCATTACCAAGGAAATGCTAGGAGAAATCTAGGAACTTCGCCACGAGACACTCTCGCCACTTCAGACTATTGAAAGCACTCTTGCCAAGATCATGGAGAAGATCCAAGTACAGGGAGAGACAAAAGTGAATGCTGTCACATTAAGAAGCGAGAGAGCACTCCCCGAAGCTATTATACCACCTCCTCAAACTGTTCCAATAGAAGAACCAAGTAAGGAACAAGATGAGACCCCCGAAGTAATACAAGATGAACAAGAAAAAGAAAAAGAGACCGAAAAGGAAGAAGAGTAGAAGCAAACCTCTCAGAAAGGAAAAGAGATTATGCAAGAACCTCCACCTATACCTAAAGCGAGACTTCCATTTCCGTAACGATTTCGCACTGACATCGACAACGCAAAGTACGACAAGTTTCTACAAATGCTATGCCAGCTGCATATTGATATACCTTTTATTAACACCTTAGGAGAAATGCCAAGGTATGCAAAATTCCTTAAAGATCTTTTGTCTAACAAGAAAAAGTTAGCTGAATCGGCTACTGTAGTACTGGGAGAAGAATGCTCCGCCATATTACACAAGAGTGTAGCCCGGAAGTTAAAAGATCCATGAAGCTTCACCATTCCATGTAATATAGGAGGAACATCTTTCAATAGAGCCTTAGCTGACTTAGGAGCTAGTATTAATTTAATGCCCTTTGCATTATACCGAAAGTTGAATCTTGGAACTCTCAAACCAACAAGCATGTGCATTCAGCTTGCGGATAGATCAACCAAATACCCAAGAGGTATTGTGGAAGACGTGTTGGCTAGAGTTGATAAATTTACTCTTCCTGTGGACTTTGTAATTCTAGACATGGACCCGGATGTAGAAATACCTCTCATCCTGGGCAGACCATTTTTAGCCACTGCTAGAGCTTTAATAGATGTTGGAGAGTGCAAGCTCGTCATCCGAGTTGGTGACGAATCTGCCAGCTTCGATGTAACCAAGATAATGAAATACCCCTTAGAGGGAGATGAATGTTTCTTTGTTGACTTTGTGCATGATGAAATCGATTACTTATGTGAGTTGCTTAAAGCCAAAAGGCATAATTTTAATTGGGAATGTCCCACGAGCGCAAGAAACCACAATGTGAATACTTTTGAGCATGAATTGAATACCTTGCATGTTGCTTTACACCGCGAGGTCGATCGATTTAATTCAATTGATAATGCATATAATTCTTTATTTGTTGGAAATATAAACTGTGTTGGAGAAGTTGAGGAGGATTTGGGAGGACAAAACGGGGATGAATCTTATGGATTTGATGAGGACGTAGATGATAGAACGGAAAAAGAAAAAGAGGAAGATGAGAAAAATCTGGAAGGAGAATTGAAACAGCTACCCGAACACCTTGAATATGCCTATTTAGGAGCAGGGAAGGAATTTCCGATTGTGATTGCGACCGATCTTTCAGATAATCAAAAGGAACAACTGGTAGCAATGTTAAAGAAGAACAAAGAAGCCATAGGTTGGAAGATGACTGATCTCAAAGGAATTAATCCGACCATCTGCACACATAAGATTTTATTGGAAGAAAGATCGAAACCTATAGCCTAGCCGCAGCGAAGACTCAATCCAAATACATTCGAAGTTGTGAAAAATGAAGTAATTAAACTGATGGACGTAGGAATGATTTATCCTATCTCAGATAGTGCGTGGGTTAGTCCAACTCACGTGGTGCCTAAGAAGGGAGGAATCACAGTGATCGAAAATGACAAAAGCGAGTTGATTCCCACTAGAAAAGTAACCAGATGGAGAGTTTGTATTGATTACCGGAAACTGAATGAAGCCACTCGAAAGGACCACTTTCCCTTACCTTTTATTGATCAGATGATCGAAAGAGTAAGCGGGTTTGGCTATTATTGCTTCCTTGATGGGATGAGCGGTTACTTTCAGATACCAGTTGCGTTAGAGGATCAGGAGAAGACGAATTTTACTTGTCCATTCGGAACTTTTGCCTACAGAAGAATGTCATTTGGTCTGTGTAACGCTCCCACCACTTTCATGCGTTGCATGTTAGCAATCTTTGAGGATTTTATCGGTGATTTCATGGAAGTCTTTATGGACGATTTTACAATTTTTGGAGAAACATTTGAAGAGTGCCTTGAGAATCTTGAAAAAGTTCTAAAGCGGTGTCAGCAAATGAATTTAGCACTTTCATGGGAAAAATGTTACTATATGGTTAAGGAAGGCATCATTTTGGGTCATAAAGTTTCAAAGAAAGGAGTCGAAGTCGATAGGGCTAAAACGACAATAATTGAAACATTACCACCACCACACAATGTAACGTCATTAAGAAGTTTCTTGGGTCACGTTGGATTTTATCGACGATTCATTAAAGACTTCTCAAAAATCGCAAGGCCACTAACCAGGTTGTTGGAAAAAAATGTTGTGTTCGAATTGAATGAGGAAGCTATGAAAGCGTTCCAGAACCTTAAAAATACCATGATAGATACTCTAATCCTTGCAGGCCCCAAATGGATTCAACCCTTTGAACTAATGTGTGATGCGAGCAATTTTGCAGTTGGAGTTGTGCTAGGCCAGAAAAATGAAAAGAAATTTTAGCTGATTGCTTACGCCAGTAGAATGTTGACAAAGCCGCAACAAGCTTACACTACCACTGAAAAGGAATTGTTTGCTATAGTATTCGCATTATACAAGTTTAAATCATATCTCCTAATGTCAAAGGTCATAATTCATACTGACCACGCGGCAATCAGATTCCTTATGTCTAAACCTTAAGCAAAGCCTAGATTGATTCGATGGATTGTGTTGTTACAAGAGTTCGATGTAACTATAATGGACCGAAAAGGAGCGGAAAACAACGTAGCAGATCATTTGTCCAGACTTGAAAACGAAGAAGGACAGGATACGAATGGGGATGTTAATGAATATTTTCTTGAGGAAAAATTGATGGGCATATACCTTACACCCTGGTATGCAGATTTAGCCAACTACCTTGTGGGAGGAGTATTGCCGGAATTTTTTTATGTGCACGCTAAAAGAAAACTGAAAGCAGAATCTCGATTCTATTTCTAGGACGAGCCATATCTCTTCAAAGTATGCGCTGACCAAATAATTCGACGATGCGTAACAGACAATGAGGGGCACGGAATTTTAGGGGAATGACACTGTATGGGTCATCATTCAGCAAATAGAACAACTAGAAGAGTGCTAGAAGCAGGATTTTATTGGCCCTCTATATTTCGTGACGCTCAGATTTGTGTAAGAAATTGTGACCAATGTCAGAGGACTGTAAACATTACAGGCCGTGACGAAATGCCACAGAAACTATATATTGGCATGTGAAATATTTGATATCTGGGAACTCGATTTTGCAGGACCATTCCCGGACTCAAAAGGATTTAAATATATCTTGGTCGCGATTGACTACGTATCCAAATGGGTCGAGGCAGAAGCACTTCGGAATAATGATGCCAAGAGCGTAACAAGATTCTTGAAGAAATTATTTATAAGATTCGGAGTGCCAAGGATCGTCATTAGCGATAGAGGAACACACTTTCGGAATGTGCTTATGAGAAGGCTACTTCAAAAACAAGGTATACAACACCGTGGAGGAGTTCCATATCACCCTCAAACGACTGGCCAAGTTGAAAATGCTAATCGAGATATTAAAGCTAGTTTGGAAAAAATGGTAGCTCGACATAGAAGAGATTGGGCTGACAAGCTTAACGATACATTATGGACTTTTCGTACAGCTTACAAGACGCCAATAGGAACTACCCCGTATAAACTTGTTTATGGAAATGCATGCCATCTTCCTGTAGAAATTGAACACAAGGCATACTGGGCAATCAAGAAGCTCAACGAAGACTTAACTATGGCTGGAAAGGAAAGGATGTTCCAGTTTAACGAGCTTGAGGAATGGCGCTTATGGCTGGAAAGGAAAGGATGTTCCAGCTTAACGAGCTTGAGGAATGACGCTTACTTGCTTATGAAACATCAAAAGCTTATAAAGAAAGGTCAAAACTCTATCATGATATGCATATCAAGAAGAACAAAGAATTCACTGAAGGAGATCGAGTTCTACTATTCAATTCTAGACTGAGATTATTTCCAAGCAAACTTAAATCTAGATGGTCTGGACTATATGTAGTTACAAAAGTTTTTCCTTATGGAACCTTGGAAATCATGCACCCCGAAAAAGGCAGATTCAAAGTAAACGGTCATCAAGTGAAGAAATATTATGGAATGGAAAACGTACAAGGTGTAGTCCAGTGTTGCAGATTGGAACCGTGGGATGATGAGTAACGAGATCATCAAATCATCCTCGTCGGGCTAAAGACGTTAAACGTAGCGCTAAGCGGGTGGCAACCCGAAGTTTACATTGCTTTCATTTTATCTTTTCTTTATTTTTAATAAGTAACCCTCCAAGTTGTGTGATTCCTTATTTTGTAGGTTCTATAATTTTAACATGCAGAGTTTGACATGCGCACAGAGTTTGACAAATACATGGGTGCCTGAGAGCTAAATTTGAAGTTGGGATGCTTACTAGGTTTTCCACCTCTTATCCCTCCTTTATTCATTTTGCGTACCTCATGTTGTCATTCTAAAGTGTGGAAATCTTGACTCCTATTGCACTTACTTCACAATGTTATTCCTATAACCTTAGAAACAATCTTAAAGTGTGGAAATGTGCTTATCTTAGTTTTGTCTAGTATACTTGTTCCACCGCATTCTAGGTTAACATCGAGGACAATGTTTAGTTTAAAGTGTGGAAAGAGTACTTTGTGTTTCAAAATGAAAAATTACCGTAAGAAACTTTGTTTTATTGTTTCAATGTAATCAAGCCACAAGCAATGTGTTATTATTCACTCTATCTGCAAAGAATGCTTAGTCTGTGCCAAAAAGTTTTTCTCTTTGAATACCCTTGAAAGTACCCCTACTTTGATCTAAAATTTGAATTTCAAAAATTTTGTATGCTTGCTTAATATTCACCTCTTATTTTGTAAAGACCTTAGTTAAGGATCTCTCAAAGTGGGAGTGTGCACCCCCTAATTTGAGAAATATAAGATAAGCAAAGCCCGGAATTGAACAAATTATAATAGAGCATGGGGCAAAAGGAGAGCTTACTAGTGAGCATTGACTGAAAAATCCCTTAATCCTAAGAAAAAGGCATGAGGGGTTGTATGGAGAAAAGAAGAAAAGGCAAAAGACCAATCCCTGAGATAAAAACCGAGGGAAGCCATCTCGCTAGGTTGTGAGCAACCATACTCTTCAAAAATGCATAGACGCTCTATCTGGAGTTGGTTGCTCATATAAAACGTTCCTAGGAGATGAGAAAATAGAGAAGAGGTAAGCCGCTTCGCTAGGGTTCAAGCACCCATTGCACTGTCTTCGAAAAAGCATGGAGCTCCATGTGAAGTCGGGTTGCTTGATGACGTTACCCTAGGGAGTGAGAAGAAAGAGTGAATGCCCAAGCCACTGGCGGAGAGCGGCCCATGTATATATCCTCACTTACTTTTACGTATGGGCTTCGGCGTTAGGGAGGCCGATTGGTTAGGTTGTGTACATCGTTCCCACTAGGGGGCTCAGCTTAAGGCCTTCACACAATAAGAGGTGAGTAAAATTTTGGATTGTATGCTTGGTATTGTGAATGATATTTACCTATCCAAATATGACCAACAGGGGTTTTGCTTGTTTGAATTTCATAGTAGTGTATGACACATATTTACCATTCCTTGTAGATATTGTGAAAAATTTCACATCTCCTGGTAGATTATGTTCTAAACAATTTTGACCATTAGGTTGTATGTATAGCTTAGATAATTTTGGCATCTAAATGAGAAGGGCTTAACTAAGAAATTGCTCGTGGACAAGCAACCTAAAGTGTGGAAACTTTGATAGATGCCAAAAGTACCTAACTTATTGGAACTAATTAAGAAAGGTTATTGCCAAACAAATGTTTTAAAGGACTCAATCTATGGTATTTTTACATTAATGTGCTAACAATTGTAAAAGTGCTTTGCGTGGTATGTTTTAAAGGATTTTTTACAGGTTTGAAGACTTAGATTAACCAAGGAAGACATGTACGACGAAAGAGGAACAAACCCGACCTTGGTGCACGCAAAGACCAATCCCGAGACAACAAAGAAACGAAGACAAGGAAATTCCCCGTCCACGCCCCATTCACGCGTGTAGCACGCGTGGACGAATTCCAGTAGGTCTCCACGCATGCCTACACGCATGAAGGCCACGTGACCCTGCACCAGAATTCTGCGCAAAGTTTAGTATAAAAGGAACATTTCAGCTTGGAGAGGGAGGACTTTTTCATAATTTTTACTTCTCATTTTTAGATTAGGGTTAGAGAGAATTTGGAGGAGGAATGAGAGGATTCTTGGATTGCCATTGTTTACAACTCATTTTGGGTATACTCTTCCTTTACTCTTATTTGATTTCTCTTTGAATCTCTCTCTTGAATCTTTTCTTCTTTTAAATTCCATTGCTTTCTCTATTGCTTTTGTGATTACATCTCGATCTTAAAAAGCTATGATGTTGATGAGGCCTATGAAGGGCTAGATTTTAGGATAAGGGCTAAGATGGATGGAGATTTTATATATTCATGATTTGAAATGTTTGAATGAGATTTGATTTCCTTTGATTTATTGAAATTGTGTGTATGTTTTGAATGTTCTTGTTGGATCGAGGGCCCCGATCCCTTCAAGGGTTTAGGATCACCCGCCTACTACACAGACGGCTTTTAACGTCGGCTAAATGGACCCTTTAACGTCGGCTAAAATCCGATGTTGATTTGGCCGACGTTGTAAGGTACACATACAACGTCGGTTAAATGTTAACCGACATTGTAGGTAATTTAAAAACGAATAAAGTACCCTACAACGCCGACTCTTTACAAATAGCCGACGTTGTAGGTAATTTAAAAACGAATAAAATACCCTACAACGTCGACTCTTTACAAATAGCCGATGTTGTAGGTAATTTAAAAACAAATAAAATACCCTATAATGTCGGCTCTTTGCAAATACCCGACGTTGTAGGTAATTTAAAAACGAATAAAATACCCTACAACGTCGACTCTTTACAAATAGCCGACGTTGTAGGGTAATTTAAAAAAAAAAAAATTACCCTACAACGTCGGCTAATAAGACTAGCAGACGTTGTAGGGTAATTTTTTTTTATTTAAATATTCATTTTACTTTTCTATTTACACCCAAACCTGCTCAAATATATATAGCTATCACAATCACATTCAAAACATGTACAATTTATATTTATAATATCAAAATTAATAAAAACAATAAATCTCACAATTGATACTAATTAATAATACAAGTTCATAAAATATTATCTATATAAAAATTGTGTTTCCCTTCCAAAATTTTTGCTATTGTTACTCAATGTATTATCCAAACAACTTATGGTATTTAGCTTCAAGTGCTGCTCTCTCCACAAAAAACTTGACCTCTAGCTCATTATGTTGGCTCTGCAAGCACAAACAACACAAATAAGATAAGCATTATCAAGATATGCAAAAACATGATGCATTTTTACACTTAAGACAACCATAAATACACTAAAACTAATTTACAAATGCAACTCATCTCTGTTTGCTAAATTTCACTATAGAATAGTTTTCAAAAAAAAAAAAATCACTAGAGAATAAGCTCTAACAATGTACACAGCAACTAAATGTCTAGACAATCTCAAATAAGAAGACCCCAAACAATCATGGAGCCATTATTTCCTTGGCAACTTGATCAGCAGCCTTGCATCAGTTGCATGCACTAGTACAACATATGGATTTAAAATGTATCATCTATAACATATGATCAGTACAACATAACAAAATCGATTAAGTTTTTCCTTGTGTCGTTTCTAAGTAAACACCAAAGATTACAATCTAAAGTTTTAAGTTCTATGTATGTCGAGAGTTTCAGCATTTCTGGCTTATTAATAACAAACTGACAATTCTTAAAACCTATTCTATTTGCATTTTTACAAAGTTGACAGATTTAGGAAAAACTTTTCCCACACAATTCACCCATATTTTTAACACTGGATTGACATTATCCCAGGAAAGTGAAGAACAAAATATGAACACATAACATGAAAATTACCACGAGAAACCAGAAAAATCAAATTTTTCCTGACTTACTATGAGAAAGATACTACTTACTATATACTTTATCCCTTCAATGTTTAGTGAAACTTGAGAGTTCACAAGTGAAATATGCTGCACAGAGAA
>NXFB01001315.1:8527-22361 GCA_002525835.2 Ipomoea batatas
CAAGTTCTTATGTGTTTTCTTTTGGGGTTCTTTGGGTAAAAGATGATCAAGAAGGTGGTGGGGCTTTGTGAGCTTTGTTGAGGCTTGGCTTGGGGTGAAAAGAGCTTCTTAAGGTAACCACTATGTCCATCAAAATCTATTTTTACACTCTCATTCTATATGATATTATTTGGTGTTGGAAATCCTGAAATTTCCTGATTATTAGCCCTATTCTTGGTTGTATTTGTTGGATTTCATGATCTTGTATCTTGATCTTTTGCCTAGTGTTGTTATGATCATTGGTTGGTTTGGATTTCCATGTTTTTGGCCTCTAATTAGATGAAATGTTGGTGTATTGAGATCTGATTGTGTATTCTGGAATGAGCTTTCGAGTCTGAGCGTTGATCTGGGCACTGGGAGTTCGGGACAGACCTTGCGGAGGACCCCAGCGGTATAATGTAACCCGCTGGGGAGTTCCGCAAGGCCAAGGCGGCTGTTTTGGACGGTGATGGGTGGTCCACCGAGGGGCTCCGTTCCCTTCGTGTGGAGGAGGNTGAGCCTAAATTAATTATTCTAATTTAAGAGCCCAATTCTTGAATTTATTCTTGTAAGGGATTTTATTCAATTTGGATCCTTACAATTCTTATAATTAAATTATCCTTACAATGGCCCAATTTCTTAATAATATGTAAGTATAATGTCTTTAAGACATCTTATGGGCTTCTTTATTCTAATGTATATATTTAATTGTAAGGGATGAATTTCTTAGCCCAACTAATTAATCTTGTACATATTATGTTCTTGTAAGTAAATATAATATATGAATGAGCCCATTTCTTATTAAGTCTTTCACCCTAATATAATATATGTATTGTAGTATATATATTTAAGACTAAAAATCCCTAAAGGTTTTCACTCCCTCTCTTCCCTACACTCACTATTCACGCCATTTCCTCTCCAAAATCCTCCAAATTTGATCTTCATTTCTCCTTCAAGTTTTCAAGTCAAGATTGCTCCTTTAGGCTTGTTTGAGTTTGGGTAAGTGCATCTAGCTAAGAATATTCATTGCATCTTATGGTTTTAGTGATCTTTATGCTAGTTCTTATGTGTTTTCTTTTGGGGTTCTTTGGGTAAAAGATGATCAAGAAGGTGGTGGGGCTTTGTGAGCTTTGTTGAGGCTTGGCTTGGGTGAAAAGAGCTTCTTAAGGTAACCACTATGTCCATCAAAATCTATTTTTACACTCTCATTCTATATGATATTATTTGGTGTTGGAAATCCTGAAATTTCTTGTTTATTAGCCCTATTCTTGGTTGTATTTGTTGGATTTCATGATCTTGTATCTTGATCTTTTGCCTAGTGTTGTTATGATCATTTTGTTGGTTTGGATTTCCATATTTTTGGCCTCTAATTTGATGAAATGTTGGTGTATTTTGATCTGATTGTTGCATTCTGGAACAATGTTTCGTGTCTGGGCTGAAACTGGAATCTGGGAGTGTGGGGTGACCTTGCGGAGGTCCCAGGCGGAATAATGTGCCCCGCCGAAGTCTTCCGCAAGGCCAGCACGGTGGACTTGGGCGGAAGAGGATGGCCCGTTGAGGTGGACCGCCTCCTCCTTGCGGAGGAGTGCGGCGGAGGTCCGAGCTCCGTTGGAGAGCTCCGCATGGTCTCTGGAAGTTCGATTCCAGAGACTGTTTTTGGCTGTTGTTGTCTGTTTGTTTCCCCTTTGTTCTGAATATTGTTGGAGTGTTTTGTTGGGTATTTTACCATGTCTTTGGAGTATTTATTCACGCCTTTTGTTGGGTATTTTGCCATACCTTGGGAGTATTGATTCTTGTCTTTTGGTTCCCCTTTTTGTACTCATGCTTTATTGAATCCTTGAATTCATTACCTGGGAGTTGGTTTGTGTTCATAGATGAGGTGAACAATTTGTTTGGTTGTTTTTGGGCTGAGTTGGAGTATGAGTATGTGGTGGTGGATTCCTTGGTATCTTTTGGAGGTTGATGGGTGAACTAACTGTGCTACTATTGACTATTGACTATTGACTTCTGACTTTTGGACTTCGGTCCCTGTGATTGGACTTCGGTCCCTGTGATTGGGTTGATTACCCCTGTGATTGGTGTGACACCCCAACCTCACACAGGCTGAGATAGATAAAACTTAACACAACAGCTGCCTATCTCAACCAACAAACATAACATAGCGGAAGCGAATTTGAAACTTAAGGGCGTCATGCCACATCTAGGTATAAAACACAGCCTAGATGCACAGGCTAACCATAAGAACGAACTAAGCTGTCATATATATAAACCGAAATAAAATCCTCAAGTCATAACTAAAAGTACCCAAATCACTAGTCAAGAGTATAATAATATCTCAAAGGCACACAGGCCCCAAAACCCAAAGTCTAGCATCATAAAACTAGTCTAAGCGTCCTCATAGATAAGCTCTATCGCGCTCGCGCTCAGACTACTCCATACCTGGAAAACACGCAAAGAACCATTAGCAAAAGAATGCTAAGCAACCACCATTCACACCCGCAAGGAGATATAGATATACATAAGCTTGTAAATAGGTTTACACACCCATATAGAATATAAACACCAACGAACTGTTCGATAGTTCAAAACGGATACTCAACAACAATAAGCTGAACAAATCATAAACCAAAACTCATTCAAATAAAGCCAATGTCCAACGACGAAAGCATAAGACAACAACGAACCATAACCAAGATACCAACTGAACACAATCATAAGGAACAATCAATCATAACCGAGAACAACGAGATAGCAACCGAATAAACAAGGACTCACGACCAAAGAACCGAAAGGAACTCTCAACACCCATCACGAGTGTTTTCCAGGTTTCCAACTTAGCAGTCTTTTGCTAATGGTTCTTTGTGTGTTTTCCAGGTTTGCCTTAAAGTATATGCGCGAGCGCGATAGTGTACACCTATCTGAGGATGCGTAGACTAGACTTTATGTTTTTAGACTTTGGTTTCGGGCCTGTGTGCCACTTGGAGATTTCATATACTCTTGACTAGTTGTTGGATATTTTGAAACATGATTTGAGGATTATCGTTTATGCATGACAATTCAGTTATTATGGTTAGCCTGTGCATCTAGGCTGTGTTGTCTTACCTCGATGTGGCATGATGCCCCTTAGGTTTTAAATTCACTTCCGCTATGTTGTGTTTTGGTTGAGATATGCAGCTGTTGTGTTAAGGTTTATCTATCTCAGCTTATGTAAAGTTGGGGTGTCACACTCACGGAGCGTGTTAACGGAACAGCCCACACCGCCGTACCACGCCGTTCCCTCCCACGGAACTCCCCATCAAGGCCTAGAGGCCCGCCACAAACCTCCACACGAAGGGGCGGATCCTACCAACGGAACATACCCTTCCGCTACTCCATACCACTCAGACACATACTGAACCCTCGGATTGGACACATTATATCACCCAAGTGTATCGCAAGTGCAACCTAACACAGATTCCAGACTCGAAACAAAATACACGATACTCATTTCCAGAATACAAAATATGATCAGATTACACATATTACACATCAAAGAAGCCAAATAATACATGGAATCCATAACAAGAATAACTCATACTCATCAAAAGGAAAGGATGATGAACATAAGTCCAATAATCCACAATATAGGTTCATAGATCATCAAAACAAAGCTAAAACCCCAAGAAATTCACAGGATTCCAAACACCAAGTCATATACATAGATCATGAGTGAAAATAGGTTTAGTGAGACATGGATGATTACCTCATGAAGCTCATTAATCCACAAGCAACCACCCACTTTAAGCTCATCTCAAAAGCAAGTCCACAGTTTATGAACCTGAGGATTAATCCAATCTAATACCATTACTATCGGCTACCACCACAATAATAATATGGAGATTCCTATTTGGCCTAACAAAAGTCCTTACCCGGGGTTCATAACAATTACTAATTAGACTAAGGTCCCTCTTAAGCACTAATAGGGGTCAATAATACCTAAGCCATAATTAAGCATGCTAACATGGTCAATATATAATAATAATCCCATCACTCCCCTAATCCCTTACCATTAGAGGCTAATCCCTAATTAGGCTATAGTACTGTAATTAATACTTAAACCATAGGCTTAATAGTCTATTCATTACTCATAATTAAGCTAACCATGAACTAGTGATACGAAGCACTATAATTAAAGATGATCATGAGCACTAGAAATCCAAAGCTTACTAAATCCTAAGATTACATTGCAGAAGCGAGAAATCGCCATTGCCGAGCTCCGCTACTGCCGTCGCATATCATCGTCGGAGAGCTTGGAAGGGACTGCATGCCGCCGCCGTGTCGCCCGATGCTTCCATGGCGACTTGTAGCTCACCGGAGGAAGAAGCTTGTAGTGTTGCTGCCCACGTCGTGGAAGAGGATGGTGACATCGGAGTTCACCATTGACACAACCGTTCCTTCCCAAGTTTGCCGTGGCTAAGAGTGACGAGGGAGATAAGTGGAACAAGATGGTGAGGCAGAGAGAAAATGGAGAAATGAGTTGGCTGCTCATCACCCTTTTGCTACCCATTTTGGAAACTTCTATTTATGTCTATGCACTAGGGCATTTATTTTTGGATTGGGCCAATTATGGAAGGTTGGGTCACTAACCATAGTCTATAAGACATACATGTATACAATTATGGGCTTAGAGTATTTTAGGTTCTAAAATAATAGTTTATAAGAATGGCTCATCGATAGTCCATTTATGAAATAATTATATTTGAAATCATCTTAATAATATCTTAATAGGAAAATAACCCCTTATTATATTTAATAGAAGAACAGGGAAATGCGAGGTATTACACTCTACCCCCCTTAAAAGGAGCTTTGTCCCCGAAGCTCAAAATCGTTTTGGGGACATAGAGTTAAAAACTAGTATGATAGTACATATAGAGAACATATTCATATAGCATATGGTTACCTTGAAAAATTGTGACCCAACAAGGAAGGAGAATGAAAGGCTTAAGGTTCAAGATTTAAGGACGATCATCGATTAAGAATAGAATCAAGAGTTATCAAGGTTACAACTTAGGAAACAAGGTTGTCATCTTGCACAAGATATTTTCAAATAGCAACCAAGAACAATGTTTGAAAGGATAGAAACGATTTCTCAACCAAGGGAATATCAAGTTCTTTAAAGAAAAGGAAAGAAAATAACAGAACTCGGCTTTGAGAAAAGATAGGAACGAGGCTTGAAAACAACGAAAGAGTTTTCCAATGATAGGATATTCAGTTTTGTGACACCCCAACTTTCTTTTCACTGAGATAGGCATAACTTAAACACAAAAGCTATAAATCTCAGAAAACTACCCATAGCATAGCGAAAGCGTATATAAAACCTTAAGGGTGTCATGCCACACCTAGGTATAATCCATAAACATCAATCCAAAACATAAAGGCAAAGGTAAAAGTCAATACATAGTTCATCTGTACGGCTCACAGGCCCATCAGTCTAATACAAAAACTAGTCTAAGCATAGCAAAAATGGGAGACTAGCTCTATCGCGCTCTCAACTCAGACTACGGCATACGTGGAAAACAGTTTAGAAAACCATTAGCAAAATAATGCTAAGCAACCAACCACTCACACTCGTGAGAAAATACATAATATAATAAGGTTTGTAAATAGATTTACACACACGTATAGAATCGCACCAACGAACTGTTCTTTATTTAAATCAGAGACTCAACAACATTAAGCTGAATAAGTCACAAACCAAGACTCTTCCAACGAAACCAACATCCAATACGAATATACGAGATAACAAGTCTATAACCAAGATTCCAACTGAATCACAACTTCAACAGAATAATCACAAAGGAACTAACCAAATCGACATATCAAGGAATAACAGATACCAAATGAGGTAAAACCTCAACCTAGTAACCACAAAGACCAATCAAACCACTATACCAAAGATAAACACCAAACCATAACCCCCAAACACAATACCAATCATAAACCAACCCACCATAATAATATCATCACACAGAAGTAATAAACCCCACTACAGAGACATACGAGCCCTATCACAAAGGCAAATGATGCTCATTATCACGGAGGCAAAAGCCCAACACGGAGGCAAACGATGCCCATACAATTCCCCTCATAACACCATACACAAGTATACCATAATTCCATCAACTAAATCCCAAGGTTACCAAAGGTCCAACAAGATAAGAAATGCTCATAAGAACACAAGGTCCCCACATACCAAACTCAAATTTACCCACAAGAATTACCCACCAATAGTGTTCATCTCAGAATATGAGCACAGTGCATACTCAGAATAATAGCCAAGGAATAAATCAACAAGACTAACTCAACAAGTCAAGATAAATGACCAAAGATCATGAATAAATACTCAAGAATCAAAGTGGAATACTCAACAAGATGCTCAGTACACATTCTAGAATCAAAAGGAATCAAACAGAGTTTAGAGACCTCAAAACAGAAACTGGATCAGAATTCCAAATGACCTAGCGGAACACAGCAATGGAACAACCCAGTCCATTAGACTGTACCGCATGAAGCCACGGAAGAAGTTCACGGTCCACACTTCCCTGACACACCATTCCGCCCTTACACTTGCGGAACACACTGGCGGGACACATTATACCGCATGTGTGCACCGTAAGTGCATCCTCACTACACAGATTCCAGAATCGGAATAGAATACACGATGAATCATTCCAGAATACAAATCATGCTCAGAATACACATATTACACATCTCAGAAGCCAATAAATCATGGAATCCATAACAAGAATTACTCATACTCATCTAAAAACAAAGGATAATGAACACAAGTCCAATAATCCACAAATAAAGGTTCACAGACCATCAACAAATCTATAACCCCAAGAAATTCACAAGATTCCAACACCAAATCATATACATAGATCATGAGTGAAAATAGGTTTAGTGAGACATGGATGGTTACCTCTTGGAGCTCTTCTCAACCAAGCAATCCTCAATACACCTCACAAGGCACCACCTCCTTCTTGATAATCTTTTTCCCAAGAAAGATCCCCAAAAGAATATAACGAGAACTTATAAAAGACTATGAAAACATGATGAGAAAAGATGTCTTCCTAAGGAGAAATACTTACACAAGTGCTATAGACCCTAAAAGAGCAATCTTGACTTGAAATCTTGAAGGATGAAGTGTAGGATAGGCTTAGGGTTCTTAGAGGTGAAAGAGTAGGGAGAAATGTATTTTGCAGGAAAAAGGAAAGAGAGCTAGGGTTGCAAGCACACGACTTTTATATGAGTTGGGAAAAACATTACATATATCATGTATGTATCATATTAGGTTATTAAAGTAAGACATGGGCTTATTTGTAAGAAATGGGTCATCCATACTCAATATTAATTTAATGGATATAAATATGGTCCTTCCAATGATTGGGCCATTACATAATTAATATACTTGTAAGGAATAGAAATGGTCCAATTAAAGATCATCCCTTACAAAATTAATTCAAGGAATTGGGCCTTTGATTAAATAAATAATTCCGGATGGGAAATATATTTCTATAAGAAGGTCGGAGCCCAATTAAATTAAATTAATTACACGACAGAACTAATCACCGGGTTTTAAAGATTGAATTAAATACGGGGTATTACAAGTTTATTCGAGGAAAAGAAAGAATTTAGGTTCCGAGAGGAGTTAGGAATGAGGTTTGGAAAGACAGAAATGATTTTTCAACGGTAGGGTATTCCATTCTTTAAGGAAAGAAAGGAAATTTAGTTGCGAGAGGAGATAAGAATGAGATTCTGAATATGTAGAAGGGGTGTTCCAACGAAAAGGTATTTAGAGTTTCAAGAACAGAGAAGAATTTGGTTTCCAAAAAGAGATAGGAATGATGTTTAGAACAGATAGAGGGGATTTCTTAACGAATATGATATTTAGGATTGCAAAGATCAAGGAAGGATTCAGTTTTAAAAAGGATAGGAAGTCTCTCGACGCTAAGAGGTTTCCACGGCTTGACGATTTGATCACGACACTCGGACCAATTGACAGATCTTGACTTTGCTTCACACGCAACGCGAATTGAAAATTCAGATAAGCTCTACTTCATAAGCTACGGCCCGCACATCCTTATCACTCCAGGAGAGGGCGAAGACGATGAATCACAACTATCCTTCTTCAACAAACTCTCGATTCTTGTTGTCGAATGGTCATGATGACCTTAGGATCCCAGCTTACTTCCTTGTGTTTTGAAACATCGAGGTCCTAAAGTCGACGTATTGCTTATACTTGCTTTAACATTAGGAATTCTTGTTCTTCTGGTCGTATAAGATCCTATAAGGAGTCCTTTGATTACTCGACTGATAGACTTCATTGTAAGAAGATCCGATCAAACCTTAGTATTCATCTTGGGATCCTTGCAAGTTAATAGCACGAATATGTACCAACTCGTTCTTCCAGTCTTCAATAGTTCTTCTTGTTGGTCATCTAGAGGTAGTGGAATATGCAGCTCTCAACTTTAACTTCGCATCTGACGCGATCAATGGCACCTTTGCTTACTTGCTTGGTATGCTAAGTTTTCTATGAGAATCCATTAGTACACGGTCCAACTCCACTTAGGAAAATGAAAGGACTAAGCTAGCCTTTAGGTTCACTTCGATTGGTCTTGATCTATTGACGATTCGGTTTTCTGCTAGCTTGCTTAGCTACTCCTTATTTCTTTCTTGCCATCGAGGTCCCTTCCTTATGTCCTTACACCAGCTATCATTTTCACGGTGTACCAAATAGGTCACACGAGGTTCTTACTTCCTAATCCACTTCGTAGTTGCTTAGTGCTTCATGGAGACAAACCACTTGCATTGCTTATGGCGTTTTGTGACACCCCCAACTTTTTCACGCTGAGATAGGCATGACTTAAATACAACAGCTATAAATCTCAGGACTAACCATACAACATAGCGGAAGCATTTAAAACTTAATGGGTGTCATGCCACATCTAGATTAAGCCAACTCTAGATGCACAGGCTAAAATCCATAAAACATCAATCCCAAAACATAAAGACAGTTGTAACGGTCAATACAGAATCCATACTAAGGCACACGGGCCCAATTGTCTAAAACAAGTACTAGTCTAAGCATAGCAAATAGAAGAACTATCTCTATCGCGCTCTCGGCTCAGACTACTCCATACCTGGAAAACAGTTTAGGAAATCATTAGCAAAAGAATGCTAAGCAACCAACCACTCACACTCGTGAGAAAATACATAGTATAATATGGTTTGTAAATAGGTTTACACACACGTATAGAATATACGCACCAACGAATTGTTCTTTATTTCAATCAGAAGACTCAACAACAATAAGCTGAATAAGTCACAAACCAAGACTCTTCCTAACGAAGCCAATATCCAACACGAATATACAAGACAACGAGTCTATGACGAGATACCAACTGAATCACAATTCCAACAGAATAATCACAAAGGAGCCAACCAAACTGCAATACCAAGACACAACAAAATACCAACTGAGATACAAACTCAACCAAATATCCATAAAGAAACCAATCAAACCACAATACCAAGCATAAACACCAAACCACACCCTCCAAACCACACTACCAACCACCAAACCAAACCACCATGCCAATATCTCAACACAGAGGCATAAAACCCAACTACAGAGGCATATGAGCCCAATCACAGAGGCACGAAGCCCATTATCACAGAGGCACACGAGCCCAACACAAAGGCAAATGATGCCCATTCCCACAGAGGCAAAAGCCCAACACAGAGGCAAATGATGCCCATACAATTCCTCTCATAACACCATCCACAAATACACCATAATCCCACCAACTACTTCCCAAGGTTATCAAAGACTCAACAAGCCAAGAAATACTCATAAGGACTCAAGGTCTCCACATACCAAACTCAGATTCATTCCCAAAGGAATCACCTACCAATAGTGTTCATTTCAGAATAAGAACACAGTACATACTCAGAATGATAACCAAGGAATAAACCAACAATACTAACTCAATAAGTCAAGATAAATGGCCAAAGATCATGAATAAATACTCAAGAATCAAGGTGGAATACTCAACAATGTGTTCAGGACACATTCCATAATCAGAGATGAATCAACAGAGCCCATAGACCACAAAACATATACTGGACCAGAACCAGGATTGAACTAACAGAACGGATTGGCGGAATGCCACGGTCCACCACTCTGATCCGCACGAAGGCAACGGAGGGGATCCACGGATCGCACCTCACTGCCGCACTACACCGCTATGTTCATGAGGAAGGGATTGGCGGGACACATTATACCGCCACTCTCTTCCGCAAGAACAACTCCCTCCTAGATTACAGAACAGAATACACGATGAATTAATCCAGAATGCGAAACATGCTCAGAATACACAGATTACACATCTCAGAAGCCAAATAAATCATGGAATCCATAACAAGAAATACCAACACTCATCACAAGACAAGGAAGATAAACACAAGTCCAATAATCCACAATATAGACTCACAGATCATCAAAACAAAGCTATAAACCCCAAGAAATTCACAGGATTCCAACACCAAGTCATATATATAGATCATGAGTGAAAATAGGTTTAGTGAGACATGGATGGTTACCTCTTGTAGCTCATTAATCCAATAGTAATCACGAACTCTAAGCTCATCTCATAAGCAAGTCCATAATCATGAACCTGAGAATTAATCAAGTCTAATACCATCACTATTGGCTATTAATCATTAATAATAATGGCGTTAACATTTCTAGTTGGTCCATTATAACCATCACCCGAAGTCAATGCTTAAAGGCTAACTGAACCATAATCCTCACTAAGCATATTGGGGACCCTTATCACCTCCAGCATAATGATTTGGTGGTTAACTAATAATAATAATAATCTAATGATCCAATAATCAATACGAATAATAGGTCATGGACTCCCCTACACACTAACCACCAAAACTAACCTAAGATGATTCCTTAATCAATATAATGAAGTAATACTTAACTAATAGGCTTAGGATCAAGGATTAATTACCATAATTAATTATTAACCAAGGTTATTAGCTATTACCCTAATCTAAAACTAATAAAATGATAAGTGCTAATTACCTGCTAAGGCCAGAACAATACGAACGTTACTCCTAATCTCGCCACTACCAACTAGTCCACGCCGACACTAGCTCGCCGGAGGCCGAGAGGAGAGCATCACCACCGCCGTTCTTGCCCAGGCATGCCAATGCTTCGACAAGAAAGAAGAAAGGAAGGTGGAGGAGTCTATTCACGCCACCACCACGAGCTTGCCGACGTCACGTCGCTGCCGCCGAGGTTTGGTCGCGTTTGGTTTTGCCGAACGATGAGGGGCGTACCGCCAACCATGCTGCTGCCTTGCACCGCCTAGCCTCTCCACGTTGCTCTTGTAACACCCCACTTTTTCCACTTAAGATTGTCATGCAATCATCACCTGCAATAATAACTAAGGGGGAAAACAAAGTCAGCACGACGGCTGGTAAGACTTACTCCAACCCGTAAATCATTTTTTTCACATAGCACATAGCACTTTGGAGCACATAATACCATATTAACCCCATAGAATATTTTATACTCATCCACATAATCATTTTTAATCCATTAGAATATACTCATTCTCAATTCAATCAATTTATCGTGGATTCTAATTTCATATAACATTTCATAATAAATAATAATCAAATAATCATTTAATTCCTCATAAAATACTATACTTTCACAATGTATCATTTTCATAAATAAAAAGGATTCAAATACCAATTCACTCACATAAATAATTATTTAACTCCACATAAAAATTCCCTTATAAACTTTATTTTTGTGCCTCACTTGCACACCACAAAATACATATGGAAGCATATCAATCACACATAAATGGGACAAAGTCCTTTATTCTTAGGCCCTAGTGAACGGTGCTTTCCACACATCCGAACACTCCACATATTTCCCATTTTTAATGGAAACAGGACTCTAACCTTAAGTGTGCACACCCCCGTGTGAGGATTCCAAGCCTCACCGGGAAGTTACTAGTCCTAGTATTCGGCAATTTTTCCTACCGAATACTCCTCAAAACAGGGTACATAGACCCTAGTGATAGGCAAAAACCTAAACACTCCTCAAATCAACCGGACAATAAATGTCCTAGTATCCGGGGATTGTTCCTACCGAATACTCCTCAAACAGGGTATGAACCCTAGTGGTAGGTTTACCCTAACCACTCCACAACAGGGCATAGCCCTAGTATTCAGCATACAACTGAATACTCCACAATTTCCAAGTCACATATCTTTCATAAGTTTTCAAAATATTTTATGTAATAAAATATAGCCCTTAGGCTCTCAAAATCATTTGTTTCATTACTTTGCATATTAGCACTAAATGTCAATTATCATAATCTCAATAAATATAATACTTCATTAATCATCATAAATTCACCAAAAATCATAAGTACAAACATTATGTACTCCCATATCACAATTTCTAAAATAATCCACATATACAATCAAAACACAATAATTTCTTAATTGTCCCATAAATTCATAAATCATGTTTTCACAAGAAATTTCTAGTTCCACCATGAATTTTAAATTTCACAATAATTCATAATTCTATAAAATTTCACAATTTTTCCAATAATTCATATTTTCATAAAAAATCATATTTCCAACTCATATTTCCACAAGTATTCATACTATCTCTATTTCACCATAAATTCAAAATTTCTCCATAAATCCATGAATTTCCATAATTCGTAGCTTCATAGACTACCAAATCTCATAATTTCATTTCATATTCCATACTTTTAATTTATATACCATAAATTCACAATTTAATTAATTTTGTAATCTCACATAATTTATCACAATATTCACATAAAATCACAAATCACATATATGTCAATAATTCACTACAATTATCATAATTCATATAAATCCATAAAAATCAAAGTACAACATAAATCATACAGTAACCAATAATCACATATAATTATTCCATATTAAATCTTGCACATTTTCACGTAGTAAATAATTTTGACTTGGGGTAAAATAATTTTAGGTAGACATAAATGTTACCTAAAAGCTCACAATTGGATTCAAACTTGTAGCCTTCTAGACATTACTACACACTCAACCATTGATCTACTAGCACCTTTGATAAAAATGTATGTAAATAAATCAAATCATTATTATTTACACTACTAATATCATGCATTATTATTTATTATTATTAACCCACAAGCCAGTACCATCTTCATTATCCATTCGCCATTTTTTTCTTTTAACAGATTTACGCCATCATCATCATCATCTTACAACCCCAACATCATTAGTATCTTATAATTATTATCCTTAATTATTACTAACATCATGTCCTCATCATCGGCCCCCAGTCCTTAACATAATCCATCATTATCTTCTTATTATCATATCATCGCCAGCATCTATCATCTATACTATATATAAAAAAATTATCCTCCTCTAGAATTTTCCCGCCCAAACGTAGTGGTATTTTAGTAATATGGTAATTATAATTATAATAATAATAATATTAATAATATTAATTATTATAATATAATAATATTAATGATAGAATAATATTAATTATAATTGATTATAATAGGTTATTAGTAATTATGGTAATTATTATGATAGAATACTCACGTTTTGTAATACCCCGTATTTTTCATCAGAAGATCTTCCGATATGTCAAGGAAATTTTTATAAGTGAGTATAGTTGTTATTGAGCTGCGATCGTACGTAC
>NXFB01001317.1:4460-15497 GCA_002525835.2 Ipomoea batatas
AACAAACCGGGGAATAGAGTCAAGAAACTCAACAAAACCCCCCTCAGTACTACATAAAACATAAGAAGCCACAAAATGGGCCGCTATATTACGACTACGCTTAGCAAAGACAAACTGAACATTTGGAAGCTCACGTAACAATGCTCGAATATCTTGAATAATCATCCCAAAGGGGGAGAGATTCGGACCAGCATGAACCGCCGTCGTTACCACTTGAACATCAGTTTCAACAATGGCATGCTCCCAACCCCTCCGCTTTAACCAACTCAAAGCCTCCCGAGCACCCATGGCCTCAGCTTCCTTAACCGAATACAACCCCTCCATTCGGTTCATAATCATAGCACGCACCACACCCATACCGTCACGCCCAACCCAACCAAAACCCATTCGCCTGTGAGCATCATCCATGGCGACATCAATATTCAATTTTAAATACCCCGCAGGGGGTTGCTGCCACATATCCGAATGAACAGCAACCATTCCAGAACGCAGCTCACAGCCCTGCATGACACAATTCACCTGCTGCTAGTTTGTTAAGAACAAAAGCGCATGGCGAACTACAATCCCAGGAGGAAGGCTGTGATTATTCCAGCACATTCTGTTTCGATTCTCCCAGATAGACCATTGATGTTGTATGTATGTGTGGTGAGTGAATGTGGTATGGAAGGTGTTAAAACGAAGAGTCAAGACTCCCCGAGTGTCGTGTCTCTCAAGGAAGGCAGGTTTGGAGTCGAATGTATGTTGACTTTTAGGAGGTTGAAGGTTAAGAGTTACAATAATGACAAGAACTTGAAAGTATATGTGCAAGGAAATTGGAGATCTAAAAATAGTAAAAGCAAGAATAAGAAAAAAATGGAGATTGGGGCTCTTGGCTAGCATATATGGTCTAAGATTCTATCGGTTGTGCGAGCATATGCCTCACATTTAACAAGGGAGCTTTAGGCACATCACCGAGTGGTGTCACACTCGGACTCCCATATCCTCGTTCGGCCAGGGCATTTTGTCAAACACCTTGTCTACCACTCCTCTCGGACCTCGTCCTTTCGGACTAAGGGCGGAGATGTAGGTGAGTAGGACTCGTGAGAGGTCGCTACCGCGCACACAATCACTTTCACAGAGTTGCTACCTAGTGTGGCCACACATAGGCACCAAACAACACCAAACATCACCGACACAAGCATACAAATACAAGAACATAAAGCTCACAACTTTAAGAAAAACATATCATTAAATCAACCATAAAGCTAGTTTCGGGGCCGCCAATCCCCTTTCTAAACTAAGCTAGCATGAAAATAAAGCAACAAGAAGAAGAAAATCAAAGCTTCAAAGGAAATAAATATTGAAATATTAAGAGTATTAAAAGGTTACCATCCAAGAAGAATAGAGCCTTTACATCCTTGAAACTTCAATCCCTCCCTTTGATCTAAATCTAATATAATAGAAAGAGAGGTTTTCCCCCAAGATGGGAGAAAACCCTAAGAAATCTTATCTAAAACCTAATTGCCTCTTCTTGGTCTTGGAATAATGAGCTTTATATAGTGGGAGCAAAATAGGGGCAAACTAGACAATTTTTCCCGAAGCTGAAATTTGGGCTGTCACAGGTCTCTCGACGCGTCGAGCCAGGGTCTCAACGCGTCGAGCCCTGAAGGATTTTGTAGAAAATGTTACGGCATCTTCTCGACGCGTCGAGCCTTGAATCTTCGACGCCTAGCGCCACACGTGGTGGAGGGCGTGGTGAGCTACTAGAAATGATCCACGCCCGTCCACACGCGTGTTGGGCTGCGTGGGAGGTTCCTGCTTCGTGGCTTCTTCGCTTTTTGCTTGGTTTTGGCCTTTAATCCTTCTTGTGGCTGTAGAAATAGCTTCAAAACATCTTTCATAATTGTGTTAGAGGTTTTTGATCACATCCGAGTTTTAATGCATGAAATCCTTATGAATGGGTAGCAAACTATGCAATTTTAGCCCGTAAATGACCCTTAAATCGGACTATTCTTGGTGCTTATCAAAGTTTCCACACTTAAACCTTGCTTGTCCTCTAGCAAGCATACTATCAAATCCTAATCATATAAGCACCAAGGATAGTTCGTTTTTCTCATTGTTGATTGATCAAGCGATGTGTGGGTGTTCGGAGTTGAGCGGGTGAAATTCCCTACACTATCCACCAAGACCACTAAACTCATGCCGACCAAATGTAAGAAATATGCTAAGGAAGTGAAGGTCTCAAGAGATGGATATAACATAAAAAGTTTTATTCACACCTTTCAAGCATGCAAATAACAAAAGGGTTTCACCTTGTATTTTCTAGGGGCCTCCAACCGATCCGACTAGTGGGAACGATGTGCACCCCCTAGCCAATTCCAACCAAAATTCCAAAGCCCCTCTACGCAATATAAGTGAGGGCAGGGACATAGACCGCTCATCGCCATGGCTTGGGCGATCACTCTATTTTCTCACTTCTTAGGATAACGTCATCGGGCAACCCGACTTCACATGGAGCCCCACGCTTTTTTGAAGACAGTGCAATGGGTGCCCGAATCCTAGCGAGGCGGCTCACCTCCTCTCTATTCTTCTCATCTTCCAGGATCTCTTCGGGATAACCGACTTCACATGGAGCCCCATGCTTTTTTGAAGACGGTGCAACGGTTACCCCGTATCCTGGCAAGATGGCTAACCTCTGGTTTTATCTCTAGGAGTGGTCTTTGCCTTTTTACACTTCACCATATCAACCCCTCATGCTTTTTTCTAGGGAGTAGGGATTTCTTTTTCACTCACAGCTCACTTTAAGTCTCTCCTTTTGCCCCATGTCCTGCTAAGATTAGTTCAATTTTCGGGCTTCGCAATTTTTATCTTTCTAAAACTCAGGGGGTACACACTCCCACTTCGAGAGATCCTTGGCTGAGGTCCAAACAAAATACAAGGTGAAGAACATGCAAGCACACATAAAAAAAAATTCAATTTTGGGTCAAATTGCGCAAATTGGTGCAAAGTGTAACTTCTAAAGCATATTTAAAACATTCGTATTTGGCACAAGGTTAGGAGCCCTCCTAGATAGTATTGGCAATAACACGCCCTCTAGTTCCTATACCTTATCACTCAGTCAATCAACTATTTCAAGAAACATATATCCTTTCCACACTTAAAAGTGAACATCGTCATCGATGTTTCCATGAGGAACGGAGGAAAAAGGATTAGGGTCTTAAAAGATTGTACACTAAGGCATCTTTCCACACTTAAAAAGTGTGCTTTGGGCTTCAAATAAGTTGTCTAAAAATATTATACCCATTATAACAAAATCATGCAACTCATCCTCTGTGAACCAAGACAAATTTGCTCATAAAAAATTGGAAGAAAAAGTTAGAATGATATACCATACAGTGCGTTTCTACAACCTTATCCTCCGCTTGTTGCCTATCTATTTTCTTTAAGATTGTCGGCTCTTCATCTTCTTTCCTTTGGTATCAAGCAAATTAAAAGTAAATCTATGCCTCCTAAATGTTTATCCTGCATTGGTTAGCTTAAACGGCTGCATAGATATAAACTTAAAGCAACTAAAAGAAACAAAATAATAACTATAAATAAAATTTGCTTAAAAATAAAGGATAAATTTGGGATTATTGGCACGGCCAGACCTTGGAGACTCATAAAAATTGGATGAAAAAGGGAATAATGCACAAAAATCTGTCAGGACCTGTCCACACGGACTTACACGCGTGTAGGTCCACGTGGATCAGCACTGGAAAAATTTCATGCCTGTCACCACGCGTGTGGGAAAGCGTGGACAACAGTGCTGATCACTTTCTTCGTCTCCCTGCTTTTGCCTTCCACTTTTGATTCGGTTTAGCTCAATTCGTCATGGCTTAGCACCAAAATCACCTGCAATGTTAGCTCAAGCAAGGCTATTCTAAAAAGAAAATTGCTAATAAACGAAGTAATAGAAAAAGTAAACATGAAATAAAGTTCTAACATCTAAGGATAACGTTGAGATTGCTTCCCACGTGCGCAATGGTTTAACGTCTCCTGGCCAGACGTGGTGTGCTCTATCCTTCGAAGCACACTAATTTTGGGACCTTACCAAGCGTCCCGTGAACCTTAGCTTCAAGGTATGCCCCAAGATGGGGAACATCCTTGAATTCCCACGCAAATAAAGGAAGAACAATATGCATAGTTGGAAGACTTTTAACCTCAAACACCCTCCTTAATTCTTCTAAGATGGTGTGAACTTCCTTTTCATCTTCCTCTCTTCTCCCCCTAAAGATCTTTTCATTTGTAGCACTCTCTTTATACCATATCTCCTCACTTCCTTTCTCAATTTCGGTTTTAACGTCTCCCTACTCAACTTTCTCCATAAGATCAAACGTGAAAATCCCATCATTTTATACCATATCTTCCTCACATTCTCTTTTCTCATCTCCCCACTCTATTTGATTAGAAAAATCACTCTCACCCTCACATGAGTAAAATGAAGCATCATCCCCCTCACTCATCAATTCATTATCACCCAAGTCAAAGGATTCATCTTTAAACAAAAGAGAATCCTTACAATTATCAATCAATATATCACAATTTTCTACGGAATCATCCTCCCGAAATTTAAAGCAATCATAATCACATGTAATGGAAATATTAATGCAAAGGGAGTCATCCTTGTGAGGAACACAATTATCATTATCAAGCGAATCAACAATTTCACACTCGTTAATAGAATCATCATTAACAAAGCCTATGGAATCATCCTCCCGGAAATAAAAACGAGTAGTGTCATAAGATCACTATTGTAATTCAAAGGGGAGTCATCCACACAAGTGTCAAAAGTGTTTTCAATAAGAGCACAAGGATTTTCAAGAATATTAATGCAAGAAGGATTAAGAATTTTACCACATGTCGGCTCTTCATCTTCCCACACTACTTCGATGTCCTCATCTTCACTCTCTATCTATACCTCTTTTTTGGATCTTCCAATTCGAAAATTGGGACTTCTTCAAGCACCGGGGCATAACAATCCACTTCCTCTTCAACATTCACCTTCCTTCTAACATTTTGTTTTTCACTCTCTTGTACAATCCTTGAATTGGCTTCCAAAGTCGGGATATCATCTATGATGGTGGAGTTAGCCCGTGACTCATTAATTTTCATGAGCTCCTCCATCATGGATAGCATCTTCGTTTCAACCTCTTCCAAAGGAAGTCCTTCCTCCCGGAGGTTAGCAAGATAGTCTTTTAATTCGCTCTTGATTTCGGCTTTTAAATTAGCCGTATCCTCCTTGGCTATCCTTGTGAATGCTTCTATTTTTTCTTTTAGAATCTCAATTTTGTCCTTGGCCAGTGGGATATAATTGCAAGGATTAGATAGGGTAAAATATTGGTTGGAAGGTGGTGTTTGAAAGAAATATGAAGCATTGTTTCCTACATTGAATGGTGATGGAGGTGGGTAGTGAGTGTTTGGGTGGGAATTGGGGAATAAATTTGGTTCGTGAGTATATCTTGGGTCGATTTGTTTCATCATTTGTACAAGCTTACTCTCTATATTTTGGGATATCTCTTTAGAGCTCAACGAGTCATTTTCTTGAAAACTAGGTGACTGTGAAGGGTAATTTTCTTGGAAAGGTGGAGGTGGTGTTTCATATGGGTGTGGGTAATGATTGTGTGTATGAAATGGATAAGGATAGGGAGGTGATAAGTAGTGGTGTGGAAATGGGTAAGGATTTGGAGGTGGGTAGTGATATGTTGGTAGAGGGTAAGTATAGGTAGAATGGGGGTAATAGGGATATGGTTGGGGTAGAGGATTTCTATAAGATTGTCCTCCATGATGTGGGTAACCATGGGGATTCATTTGAGCACTCACTGTCAAGCTTTCAAATGATTTTCAACAAAAATTTCCTGCACAAAGATTAGCCAACAACAAATCTTTGCAACTAAAAGTAGTTACAAGTGAACAATAAAATATTCCAGATAAATAAGCTCACTTCTCTAATCAAGCAAAGAAAACAAAACAAACAAAAAGAAAGAAATTCAAGAACTCTTATAATCCAACATCAAAAATGTCAACACAATTCAAAAACCGTTTGCCTTTCCCGGCAACGGCGCCATTTTGATGTTGTATGTATGTGTGGTGAGTGAATGTGTGGTATGGAAGGTGTTAAAACGAAGAGTCAAAACTCCCCGAGTGTCGTGTCTCTCAAGGAAGGCAGGTTTGGAGTCGAATGTATGTTGACTTTTAGGAGGTTGAAGGTTAAGAGTTACAAGAATGACAAGAACTTGAAAGTATGTGTGCAAGGAAATTGGAAATCTAAAAATAACAAAAGCAAGAGTAAGGGAAAACGGGGATGGGGGCTCTTAGCTAGCATATATGGTCTAGGATTCTATCGGTTGTGCGAGCATATGCCTCAGATTTAACAAGGGAGCTTTAGGCACATCACCGAGTGGCGTCACACTCGGACTCCCATATCCTCATTCGGCTGGGGCATTTTGTCAAACACCTTGTCTACCACTCCTCTCGGATCTCGTCCATTCGGACTAAGGGCGGAGATGTAGGTGAGTAGGACTCGTGAGAGGCTGCTATCGCGCACACAATCACTTTCACAGAGTTGCTACCTAGTGTGGCCACACATAGGCACCAAACAACACCAAACATCACTGACACAAGCATACAAATACAAGAACATAAAGCTCACAACTTTAAGAAAAACATATCATTAAATCAACCGTAAAGCTAGTTTCGGGGCCACCAATCCCCTTTCTAAACTAAGCTAGCATGAAAATAAAGCAACAATAAGAAGAAAATCAAAGCTTCAAAGGAAATAAATATTGGAATATTAAGAGTATTAAAAGGTTACCATCCAAGAAGAATATAGCCTTTACATCTTTGAAACTTCAATCCCTCTCTTTGATCTAAATCTAATCTAATAGAAAGAGAGGTTTTCCCCCAAGATGGGAGAAAACCCTAAGAAATCTGATCTAAAACCTAATTGCCTCCCCCTAGGTCTTGGAATAATGAGCTTTATGTAGTGGGAGCAAAATAGGGGAAAAATAGACAATTTTCCCGAAGCTGAAATTTGGGCTGTCACAGGGCTCTCGACGCGTCGAGCCTTGAAAGATTTTCGTAAAATATGCTACGGCATCTTCTCGACACGTCAAGCCCTGAATCTTCGTGGCCTAGCGCTACGCGTGGTTGAGGGCGTGGTGAGCTACTGGAAATGATCCACGCCCCTCCGCACGCGTGTTGGGCTGCGTGGGAAGTTCCTGCTTGTGGCTTCTTCGCTTTTTGCTCGGTTTTGGCCTTGAATCCTTCTTGTGGCTATAGAAATAGCTTCAAAACATCTTCCATAATCGTGTTAGAGGTTTTTGATCACATCCGAGTTTTAATGCATGAAATCCTTATGAATGGGTAGCAAACTATGCAATTTTAGCCCGTAAATGACCCTTAAATTGGACTATTCTTGGTGCTTATCAACCAGCAGACCATAACCACCTTCTCTAGCATGTTGATAGGCAAATCATCCCACATCTCCTGAAACCATGAGCTAGCATACTCCACATACGACAATGACCAATCCTCATCCAGTTCACGCCAGCATGCTCGAGCGAAAGGANTCTTTTGCTAATGGTTCTTCGTGTGTTTTCCAGGTTGCCTTAAAGTCTATGCGCGAGCGCGATAGAGATACACCCGTACGAGGAAGCTTAGATAGTGGTTATGTTTTAGTCTTATGCTTTGGCCTGTGTGCCATTTGAGATGTTGTACACTTTGGTTTAGTTAGTGAATGTCTTGAGATATACATAATGATTATCGTTTATACAGTTCAGTTCTTTATGGTTAGCCTGTGCATCTAGGTTGTGTTATCTTACCTAGATGTGGCATGACGCCCTTAGGTTTTAATTCGCTTCCGCTATGTTTGGTTTGTTGGTTGAGATTGGCAGCTTTTATGTTAAGTTTCTAGCTATCTCAGCCTGTGTGAGGTTGGGGTGTCACAGTTGGTATCAGAGCCTGTGTTGAGGTCTGAATAGAGATCCTAGGGTTGTAATCTGAGACTCTAGGACTTGATCAGTAGAAGTTAAGATGTTTAAGAGTTCTAAGATGTGTGAATTCTAGGAATCGCGGTGAGGATACGCCTTATCTGTTTATATTTTGTGCTTTGTTAACCTCGTTGTTTTGCAGCTTGCGGCTCGTCTTCTCGGGTAAGTCTTAATCGCTTTTAGTTACGTTGCTTCGTTTTAGCTTTGCCTAGAATCTTGCCTTAGATTAGGAATGAGTAGTTAGTTGGTACGAGACGTTGGATGGCACCGTGTGCATCGAGGCAAACAGAAGATCGGGCGTCTCGTCAAAGAAGACTAATCTACTCGCGACTTGGAGTCAACGACAACGGCCTACGTTCTTCGGGAATGGCGTCTTCGCGCGTGAAGCATCATCTGCAAGGTCTTCGTTCGCTTCAAGACTTAAAGAACAAGTTCGTACAGCTAAAGTTCAACACAAGACGAAGAACGCGATAGGACCTTGAAGACTGAAGACTCGAAGACCCTCGGCCTTGAGGGAACGACAATAGCGGATGCTGGCGCGTCAAGGAAGAGTTAAAACACGCCACGTAGGAGTTGTCAGATCGGCCATGAAGAGTCTTGTGCAAACATTCGAAGGAAGGAACCTCGGTGGCAAGAAAGAAATAGAGGGTGTAAACTAGGCAAGTTAGTGAGCGACAAAGCAACCGAATATCAAGGCCGAATCGACAAAAGATCAAGACCAACGGAAGTGAACCTAAAGGCTAGCTTAATCCTCGGGTATCCTAAGGAAGAGTTATCTATACTCGCGTTTCGTCAGAAGCAAGAGTTAAAGCACGCCAAGTGGAAGCTTCCGGATCAGCAATGAAGAGTCTCGTGCGAGCTAAACTCGGAGTTAACACTACATGAAGAATATAATCCGAGGTCGTGATTCGCGGACCTTAAGGTAGTCCTACCTACCCCTGAAGCGGCTACAAGGAACGAGTTAGAAGTTGCAACCTTCAAGACAAGGAAGACTAAGTCAAGTAGAAAAGGAAAACCCGAACGCTTAAGATTCCCGAAGATAAGAGGAAACGCCATAAGCAAGTGGTGTATGGCTCCGTGAAGTGGACCTCGTGTAATCTTTTCAGTGCACCTTGAACGTGGTTTCTCGTGCAAGCACATCAAGGAAGTAACCTCGGTTTCTAAAGATCACTACTACCCATAAGCGAATCTCCTCTCAAACCGGGCGATACCCTTCTAGTTGAACCTATCTATTCATAAAGCTTCCTCGAAAACCTCTCGTTCTGCACCTATTAGTTAGCAGCAATTCATCGCCTCCAGCCTTTCTAGGAGTGATAAGGATGTACACGTTGAAGTTTATAAAGTAGGGCTATCCGAATTCTATATTCGTGTTGCGTAAGAAGCAAAGTCAAGATCCGCCAATCGGTCAGAGTATCGTGATCAAATTGTCAACCCGAAGAAATCGTTGAGTGGAGAGACTTCCTTATCCTTCTTAAAACCAAATCCTTCACAGTTCCTTGCAATCCTAAGTATCATACTCGTTGAGAAATCCCCTCTATCTGTTGTAATCTTCGTTCCTATATCCTTGTGGAAACCAAATTCTCCTCGACTCCTCGAAAACCCTAATTACCTTCCCATTAGGAATCCCTTCTCTTTATTCTAATCAGTATTCCTATCTGTTCTTGGAAACTAAATTCTCCTTGTTTCTCGAAACTCCGAATGCCTTCTTGTAGAAACGTCCCATCTACCTGTTCTAAATCTCTTTCTCATTTTCGCTCGACACTGAATTTCTCTTTTCCCTTGAGAAAGTGCATACGCTATTGCTAAGGAATCTTTTCTATCTTCATTAGATCTCCTTGCTATCATCCCTTACATTCAAATTCCTCTCACTCCCTTGGAAATTGTATATCCTTCCGTTCGGACAACCTTTCAGTTTATCTCATTCTTCTCCCATTTCAAGATTGAATTTCTTTCTCCCCTTGACGAGTTGAATACCCTACCATTGACAAATCATTTCGCCTTCCCAGACCCCGTTCTTAATTCCTCTCGAAACCTAATTTCTTTCACCTCTCGGAGTAAGATAAATACCATGTCATTAAAGAATCCTTTCCATCTTTCTAGACCCCATTACTATCGACTTTCGGAACCGAATCTCCCTCATTCCCTTGGGGATTGCATACTCTTATATCAAGCATCCCTTTTCTATCCATTCCAAATATCCTGCTCATCTTCGTGGGAAAATGAACTCCTCTCTTTTCTTTGGGAAATTGAATACCCTATCATAGGGAAAGGGTTTCTGTCTTACTAAGACCTCGTTCTTAACTCCCTTAAGAACCTGATTCTTCCCTTTCCTTGAGTAAATTGAATATCCTACCGTTGAGAAACTCGTTCTGCGTTTTCAATCTCATTCTTATCTTCTTTCAAATTGAATTTTCTTTCTTACCTTGAAGAGCTGAATATCTTATCATTGACAAACCGTTTCTGTCTTTCGAAACCTTATTCTTAATCCCTTTCGGAATCTAATTTCTTTCTTTTCCTCGAATAAGCTAAATACCCTATCGTTGGAAAACTCCTCCTGTGTTTTCAATCTCGTGCTTATCTGTCCTCGAAGCCAAGTTCTTTTCGTTCAGTCTCTTTTGTTCAAAGAACTTGATACTCCCTTAAATTGAGAAATTCTTGTGACCACGACGAACCTCGTTCTCATTTCTTTCAAAGCCAAGTTCTTCTCTTTCCCTTAGAAAACGTGGCATTTCCTCTTATTGAAAAATCATTTCCAACCTCTCGAACGTTGATCTCATTCGCTTCTTGAAAATATCTTGTGCAAGGTGACAACCTTACTTTCTAAGTTGTAACCGTGATAACCCTTGGTTCTATTCTTAATCAACGTCGTTCTTAAAACCGTACATCTTAAACCTTTCATTCTCTTTTTCCCGTTGGGTCAAATTTTCTAACCGGGCATATATATTATATAAATATTTTCCCTATATGTACTATCGTACTAGTTTCCAACTCTCTGTCCCCAAACGTTTTTTTGAGCTTCGGGGACGAA